>KZ653586.1:1896-16749 GCA_001010745.2 Gerris buenoi | reverse complement strand
AACCAATTTTTTTTTTTTTTTTTTTTTTCATAAACAATATTTATGTTATAATGTTTAAAATAATCTATAGGACACATTTAAATTTTATTTCTGAAGTAAAATATTAATTAAAGGTATTTTGATGATGAGCAACTGCCTTTTATGTTAAAAACATACCTATTTTAGCATCGGTGAAAAAAAACATGCTCGTGAAAAAAAACATGAAAAAAACACATTTTATGTTGGAAAAAAAAAACATTTTATGTTGGAAAAAAAATGTCACCTGAAAAAAAAACTCTCTAGTCACTACCCTAAGGATTAAGTTAGCTCTAGCTCAACACTGGTCAATGTGGGTCATCGTAGGGTATTGTAAATACCTGTAAATTGTAATAAAGTAGTTAATACGATTCAAGTCCCACGATTTAATATCCCTTTTACTATGGAAAGGGAGGGGGGGGGGGTGATATTTTAGGCTTGATAAGTTAAACGTTGCCCACACTCATCTGAGAGTTATATATTTTTACCCTCTTGAGGATCCCACCTCAATATGTAGAACGACATTAACATTAAAGTATAAATAGATAAGCGAGTAAATATTTACCATGAACCTTCTTTTTGTATTCATCGGGTTTGTGAAGGTACATAGCAGCAGCATCACCATTCAGCGGATCAATTGGATTAGGGTAGGTGAGTAACTGCGGCAGAAACGATTCAAAAATATTCGATAGATCTAAAAAAAAACAAAAAAAACTAATAAAAAATAAATAAACTTAGCATTTACCCTAAGAGAATCAACAGCGAGAAAATATCTATAAACGTAAAACTAAATAACTTGTGATTACCGTACAAAGCAGTCCAAGCTTGATTTATGACGTCTAAACAAACTGTTCCGGACACTTCATCGATATTGGGATGGTAGACTTTGTTCATAAAGCCGATGGACGGGGATTTGAAGGGATAATGTTCCGGGAGATGGACTCGCACCTTCCATATCCCTCCTTCGTAAGGAGCTGCAAAACAAGTCCAAATTCCAACGTCATTATTATTTTTTTTAAGAGCCGATAATTCGAGTTAAAATGAAGACGCAAATTCTTTTAGACAAAAATCTAAATAAGATTTTAACGAGCTAATCGAAAATAACATATATCCTCGGGATTCACGTTAAATATTGTCGAGCTATTTATTAATTTCCTTTTAACAGCGACAAGTGGCTATAAAAAAAAAAAATAATAATAAATGGAGGGAGGTGGAGACGAGCAGCTGCTCGGCTCGTTATAAAACTAAACGGCCCTAAGAGTCGTCTTCTCAGCCAAATGTTAAAAGTACAATTTGTTTTCACTCACATAGTCAAAGAAACAAATGTAGTTTTTTTCAAGCGAGATACAAACTTACTTCCTCTGGGTCCGTAGAACTTGACACAGAACTCATTGAGTCCGCCGAGTATTGTTACTTCGTGTTTACTTTCTATTCTGTACAAACAAATTAAGGAAAACATGATAAATCGACAGCGAAAAACCTTGATAAACTATGTCCCATAGAAAACAAATCGTCGACAAATTAACACATGTTATCCGTATGTTAAGAAAAGGAGACTGCGCCTTTGCAGGCCTTTACCTCCCTTAACTAGAGATGTGCGTTATTTAACGTAATAGGTAAAATAATAGGGTTCCAAGCATGTCACCTATTACTCAGATTTAATAGTTTAGCCCATCCCTACCCTTAACCGAGTTAAAATAAAAAATTAACTTCTTGAAATAAATCGCTAGTTCAAGAGATAAGAAAATAAAAATTGTGGATCCTCATGAATTTAGGGGAAAAAAATAAAAATAAAAAATACACAAGAAAATCGAAAGTGTATTAATTAGTGTATTATTAGTCGTCTAAAAATAATTATAGGTTTCTTGTAAAAAATATAATAATAATAATAATCAAGTGTAGAAAATCGAGGTTTAAGGGTGTACGATAGGTACCGGTAAGAAGGGAAAAATAAGGGTAAACCGACGGTACGCGTAACGCGCCACGAGTTGAATCAGAAAGATGAATACGGCGGTCGAATAAGTTATAGAAGAAAACGGTACCTTCGTTTGGTAGGTCGGCAAACCAAATCAAGTGTATCCGAAGGGGTCCTGATGAAGGTCGAATATCGGTGTGGTGAATATCCAGTGGTTACTCGACGTCGAGAAATGATATAAGAGAAACAGGTAAATATTTTTAAAAACTAGTGCGCTTGGGATTATGGTGCAGAGCCTGATTGGGTTAAAGTTAAAGGCAGGTAGGTACAAGGCTGCCTCGACTCTACTAGAGTGCAGCTCAGCACACGGAGCCTGACCCAGTGGAATCCGAGTGAGGGAGTGAGTCAAGCGGGTACAAGTCTCGCCTCACCCTCCCACCCTCTTAACAGGCCCTCCGAGAGCCGTCGACCCCCGGCTTTTCCTTTTTCTTTTACACCCCGATCGACATATCATATCGTATATTATATACATGTCAGGAGTCGATAACACACGACGGTCCAACTTTATCGACAACAACAGGTACTATAAGTATTAGGTGCGGCCGAGAAACAAGTGGCTGTGGGACCGGCGGATAAAACCCGTTGCGACCCCACTTGTGACGGAATCCGATCGGACCAGACGATCCTCAGACAAACTTAACATGGAATTTCAAAGACACGACCGGTAACGTCGATGGCGACACATGTCGACAGGTTTTAATGTTTTTAATACGATGCGTAGTAGACGAATAATGTGTTCCGACCTGATTTTAATACAGTACCGTGTTAGAGAGTGTACGTACAACCTGTCCTAAATTATTCCCAAACAATTTGTGGGACGATGCCAAGGTCTGTGCAACAGGGTGGTTGGAACAAACCTGATGATAACAGTATGCTCAAAGGCCTATCCCCCTAAAGGAAGAGGTGCGTTTCCTGGGTGTAATATTGGACCGTAAGATGAAATGGAAGGCACATGGAGTATATCCTCACCCGCGGGAAGAAAATGATAAATGCTCTCAGAGTACTAAGCAACCAGAAATGGAGGGCGGAGCAAGTAGTTCTTGTAAGGGCCCTCTGTGCTCTGGTTAGATCTAAAATAGAGTATGGAATCCAAATCTACTCGTCAGCAAGACCCTCAAGCCTAAGTAAAATTGAACCAGTGTTTAACAGGGGGCTAAGAATGGCAACTGGACTATACAGAACCACACCTACCCAAGTTTTNGTCTGCACAGACATTTTTTAAAAACCACTTTTTTGGACTGAGGGAACCTCAAAACGTGTGTAAATAAATAAAAATCTCAAAATCAAATTTTCGCCCGAAAGTAAAATATCGTTAAATTACATATTGGGTATGCTTAATCATCAACATTACTCTAAAAAGTACTTAGACGCAAGTACTTAGACGCAAGTACTTAGACGCAAGTACTTCCCTGTATTTTCCCTAATACCGTGTTTATGATTTTAATTGTATTTATAATGCTGCAATAAATGTTTACATAGAACTATTACGTGTATAACGGTAAAATGAAAGGATTGAAATTCTGATTTTTGAAAAAATTGAAGCTCTGATTTTCTATTTTTTTTTATTAGAAATTAAGTGAGGGGTAGAAGAGCTTTAAAAGAGTCAGAGATTAACATGCAAGAAAGGTATGACAAAGGGAAAAAAGTAAGTAGGTTAAGAGAAATGGGTGATAGAGCAATGACAATTGATAGAGATAGAAGTAGATAAAGTTTGGGAACAGACTTCCCTTATCTAGTACATTTAAAGGCCAGATTAGATAAGATAACGATCTTTATAAAAAAAAAAAGTTGTTACCTCAGTCATCCCAGATTTTAGATATGTAATTATTTCTACACAAATAAACCGCCAACACATAATATATGATTTTTTTTTTTAATCTTTTCGTGGAAAAAAAAGAATAAACCATAAAATAAGTATAATATAATTTTCAGGATAGTTTATAAAATGACAATTTTATTGTCATTTTTCCCGACCAAACAACGGAATCCCCGACTTAATCCCGACTTTCCCCGACCTCCCAAAAATCCCGACTTATTCCCGACTTTTCCCGACTGGTAGACACCCTGACGTACCCCCTGTCTTGAGCTTCTGACAGAGGGTTCACCAGTCACTGCTGGTTCATACCCTAACAAGGCTTGTTTTCTTGTTTTTCGACTTAATCCAGGACAAAGCAACCACTGACTATTTATAGAGTGCTGCCCTTATTATCGGATTAAAATAATTTCGTTAACCAAATGAATGCACAACACGTGCATTAGAGTATTACATTAAGGTGATATAGGAGTTCCGTCCTTGGCGACGCACGTGCAACATCGCCTCCGCGTTAAATCTCTTTTTTAATCTGTTTTAGTGCATGTAGCGTCGTTGTGTTAGAGTCAGTGTATAATCTGGTGAAGTTTGACATCGCTAACTCTAAAATTAAGCGAGTTATAGACATTTTATTGAATCACATTTTCTTAGTTATTTTGCAGTAGTTAAAGATTTGCTGTTGGAGGAGTCCAAGGTGTTACCTAGTTGGTGGGTGGGGCGTTGCAGTAAGGGAAGGGGCTGGTGGAGGGAGTAGGATAGTGCGCTGAGAGAGGGAAGGGGGCGTAACTTGTCAGTAGCGGTGACAGCGGGTTACGTTTATTGTAAACATAAACATACGTACTTACTCGATTGAAATAATCTATGAGTAAAATTAATAATTATTTTAGCCCAAAAAGAGGCCGCAGCCCGGCATCCACCGACCCACCTCCTAACTCAAATAAAATTGTCTGCCTAGAAGGAAATAATACCACTGTGCATGAAATGGCTAAAGACAATGTGGAAAGAGATTCGGTCTGCTACAGTTCAGCGATTAACCAGCCTGGGTGGGCAGATGAAATAAAAGATATGTTGGAGTCTATCAACTCAAAGTTAAAAGTAGTTGCTACGAAGGAGGACCTGCAAGGCCTAAACAACAAAATAGAAGCATCTATGTTAGCCGTCACGAATTTAGACAGTGATGTGAAATCCCTAAAAAAAGAAAATACGGAACTTAGAAAGAAAATAGTTGTACTAGAAAATAAAGCGAAGCGTAACAATTTAATTTTTCGGGGTATTCCACGTGGAGAGGAATATGCGCTATTTATATTGAATCTATGTACTGATGTATTAGAAATAAAAAATAAAATTAACTTAATCCAAGCCTTTCCAATTGGTAAAGGCAGTGCGGATAAGGTGGTGATCCTTGCTGAGTTTGGTTCCTATGCCGATGTAGCTACTATATTGGCGAGTACAAGACATCTGAAAAACACAGGGTTTGTCATTCATGAAGATTTGTCCCCAGAAACTCGGGCGGAATGAGCGAAACTACTCTGTGTAAGGAGAGAAGTTAAAATGAAGGTCCCCGAGGTACAAATGAAACTAAAATCAGACAAGTTATTTATTACAGGCCCAGACGGGCGCAATGTAAAGTTCACATGGTCAAAGGAAAACGGTCTGAGCTGAGGGAAATGACGGTGAGCAAGTGCTTAGAGTTGTAACTGGTTGCAGCAACCTGGTAATACCTGGCCCTGATAGGTTTAAGAAGGCTGATCCTCAAGATACAAGTAGTGAAAAGAATCAATCTGGCTTTCTTACTCAAGGTGAATCGTCGGCCCCGGACCAACAAAGGAACAGGAATAAGAAAACTTCACGTTCACCAAATAGCCGGGATCGGAAGTCACCTTGATGCCGTGCTTCAGGCGGATCTCGTATTGGCCAAGTTTCTGCAGGTACACGACAGCGTCAACTATCAAGTATATCTCAGTCTACCTCGTATCTTAAAATATTAGCATACAATGTTCACGGGTTAAAAAGTAAAAAGTCGGACTCGGGATTTTTAGATTTTGTTAAAAATTATGATGTTTTTTTTCTTAGCGAAACCTTTGTAATCCATAACGAGATTAAGGCCTTTGAAAATTTATTTATTGATTATGAACTCCGATGGGCACCCGCGTTGAAAGACAAATCTAAGCCGGGTCGAGCAAAGGGGGGTTGTCTGGTCGCAGTTAGAAAAAAACTTTCAAAACTCATACATTTTAAAAACTTTGATGGGAGAATAATTGTAGAAATAATACTTATGAATAATTCCAAATTTTATTTATTCCCAGTCTATATTAATTGTAATACATGGAAAAATTATTTTAAAACTGTGTGTGAGTTGTATAAAGAAAAATATGTGGATAACATGGTATTGCTTGGTGACTGTAACGTTAGAATAGCAGAATGTCAAAGTACGCCGGAACATTTAATATTCGAACATCTTTCCGTAAAAAGAAACTCGAAGGATAAAAAATATGACGTTGACGGTAAGAAATTCATTGAGTTCTGCGACGACAATGATCTGTGTGTGTTAAATGGCAGAACCAAAGGAGACCCTCAAGGAGAAATGACATATATTGGCCCCACTGGTAGCTCAGTCATAGATCTCTGTTGTGTGCTTTATCGATGATTAAATTATATTGTAGATTTAATACAGGCCGCACACGGTCAATATATTGATCAATATAGGGAAATATTGATCAATATATTGAACGTGTGCGGAGTGGATTGAAGTAAGTATTGATGATATTGAACAAAATTTAAATATTTTTATTTATATTGATCAATATGGGGATATTGATCAATATATTGACCGTGTGCGGTCGTACTTCAATACATTGATCAATATATTCAGTTGAGGTTGAGATTTCACACCNTAATAGAAATTTGAGAAAGAGTAGGCGCCAATGGCCCAAGCTGTCGAGGCGCTCCAACCTCTCAGCCACGGGTGGAAAGTGGGATTAAAAAAAAAAACAAAAAAAAAAACAGTATGCTCAAAAACATATTGATATATATATATGTACCGAAATATATATATGTACCGAAAAATATGTGACCCGACATATTGTTATACTCTTCCCGATATACTTTGAAAATCTGAAAGCTAAGATTTGCCGACCTATGTGAGGGAAACTAATAAAACCACTAGGCGGTTATTATCTTACAATGATGTTTTTGTTTGCCTAGTTGGCCTGACCAACAACCCCCTATGTTAGTTATTGTGTGGGGTAAATCTTCATATATACCCACCTATTTCTATACAGGGGTGCAGAATATGTTTGACTACCCCAAATTTCCCCAGAACATACTTTTTTTCATTAAAATTTCCCCAATCGAACTTTTCGATGTTAACCGGATAACAGGCTATCCTTATTGTAACGTTTACTTAGTAATAACTTAAAATTTCGCCACTTATATAAAAACACTTAATAAAAAAAATAAACCAAATGAAAAAAATAATAAAAACTTAATAAATTCAAAAATTTTAGCAGTTTATATTCGTCCAGATTTTTCTGCCATTGTACTCGTAAAAAAGCAAACAAATTAAATACAAAAACCACTGCAAATAACCGATTTAGATGCAAGATATAATATACTGATTTCAAACACAATTGCNAGAAGCTAAGGGCAGTCCCAGAACATCCACTCCACTTAGAACGGAGAATAGGAGAGACCCAAGAAATCTATAGATGGTTGCCGACGAGGACTAGACCCCTAGGAGTCCGAGCAGAGGAACTAGTCCGGCAAACAAACATCGAGCGCCCCGAACTTGTGCCATACGTCGTCCCAGCAATACCACCTTGGATACTACACCCACCAAGAGCAGATACGACACTAGCCAAGTTTAGCAAAGAAGAAACAGCTCCTGCGGAGTACCGAAGCCTCTTCCAAGAGGCTCTGCATAAATATGCAGGATGGCGCACCATTTACACCGATGGATAGGAGGAAAACAGGAAATGGCCGATCTGCTCAGATTCGCCGAGTGCCGTTGAAGCTGCTCAGGATGTGTTCAGTGCGGATCAGCTAGTCAGAATTCTTCTTGAAGAAATCCATCAGAGCAAAAGTAGAGGAAAAAGTGTGGTTCTCCTCTGTGTACCTGGACATGTGGATATAGAAGGGAACGAGGAAGCAGACAGGGAGGCCAGAGCAGCCGCGATGTCTCAAGGCCCAGTGACTACCCCACTCCGCCTTGANTATTGGCCCCACTGGTAGCTCAGTCATAGATCTCTGTTGTGTGCCGTATCAATGGTTAAATTATATTGTAGATTTTAAAGTTCTCCATCAACCATACTCTGATCACTTTCCCATAGAATTAACAATTAATTTATTTCGGTCTCTTCAACCTGATTGTCACCTAGTTAAACTCTTACCTAAAGTGAACTACACGGAACGTGATGCAAGTAGTTACAAGCTAAGGTTAGAAAATACTGCTAAGTTGTGCAACACGATGCCTGTTGATCCTCAAGATCATGTTGATCTTCCGATCGACATGATAAAAAGTTCGGCTGAATTAGGATCGAAAGTAGTTGGAAAAAGCAAAACTAACTTGTATAAAGAACCGTGGTTTGACAGCGTTTGCTACAGGTTAAGACAAAGGTCATTTAAGCTGTTAAGAGTTTGTTGCAAAACAATCTCGCCATTTACCAGAAATCTTTATCTCAAGGCAAATAATCACTACAAGTCAGTCTGTAAACAAAAATTTAAAGCTTATTATGAGAATAAAATAAATAGTTTAAAACTAATAAATGATACTAAGCAATTCTGGTCTGTAATTAATTCGTTTCGTAAGAAAAAGGTACTCACGGTTCCTAACCGTACCCCGGAAGAGTTAGTAATCTATTTTGATTCGCTATTAAACCCATCGTTATCCAACTTTAATTTTGAAATAGAATTTTGTGAACCTTATTTGGAAAACATCGAACTCGATAGTGGCATCTCTTTGAATGAATTAAATAATGTCTTAGCGGAATGTAAAGCAAACAAAGCGCCCGGCAGAGACCGAGTGCCCTACGAATTTTACAAAAATGCGCCGCCAGTATTTCTTAATAAGGTTCTAACACCATTCAATAATCTATTCGAGAACGGTGTAGTTCCATCAAGTTTCACCAATGCCATCATCTTTCCACTCCACAAAAAAGGAAATCCAGACTCGGTTGATAACTACCGTGGGTTATCATTTATCGATACAATTGCAAAACTATTTTCTGGTATCCTAAAAAACAGGCTTGTTAAGTGGGTTAATGATAACAAAATCCTAAACGAATGTCAGGCGGGTTTTAGAAAGAATTATTCGACTCTAGACCAGCTTTTTACGCTGTCGAATATTGTGACTCTTACGTGGCACCATCGGGAATCCAAGAAAGGTACTTTTATAGAAAAGGGCCCCTCTTTTTGTTTTTTAAACAATAGAGTTTATATCCCTTAGTCTAACTACCTCTTAAGACAAAAGGATATTCCGTCCAATATGCTTTGGGACAAAGGAATATCACACTTTTATATAAAAAAAAGTGTGTATCAAATTGTAAGAAAGTATATTACATTAAAAAGTAAGTGGGGGGCCCTTTTCTATAAAAGTGCCTCCAAGAAAAAGGTTTATGCGTTCTTCGTCGACCTATCGGCGGCATTTGATAGTGTAGATAGAAAATCCTTGTTCTACAAGTTGTCCAGTTTAGGAGTTTCGACGAAGTTTTTAAATATTATTAGAGCCTTGTTCTGTAATACAACCGCCTCTGTTTGGACAAAGGACGGTATTAGAGACGAGTTCAATCTGCCGTCAGGAGTAAAACAAGGGTGTTTGATAAGCCCTCTACTTTTTGCCTATTTGTAAATGATCTATATGATGAACTAGATGGAGGAATCGGTATAGCCGGGACTAAGATCAAGATGTTGGCTTATGCAGATGATATTGTTCTTTTGGCAGAGAACGTCGTGACTCTAAGAAGGATGATTAAAAATTTAGAAAGTTATTGTTCTAAGTGGAAGTTAACTGTAAATTTTAAAACATCAAAGATAATGGTGTTCAAACCGCATGGAGGGAGGCTTGCCAGGAGTGAAAGCTGGTTTTTTAAGGGTGAACCAGTTGAGATTGTGAAAGAGTACAATTATCTGGGCTTAGTCCTGACGCCGTCGCTAAATCTCAATATAAATTTTGAGGAAAAGATCAGTAAAGCCAAGGGAGCGTTAAATAATGCGGGGATGATTTTGTGGTCTAAACATGACTTTGATTTTAGTACCAAAGTAAAGCTGTTTCACGCAGTCTCCAGATCGGTGATGTGTTACGGTGCTCAGGTCTGGGGCTGGCTTCAATTCGAAGCAGTTGATAAACTCCAATACTTTCTTTTAAAAAAATATTTGCTCTCCCGCCGTATACACCTAATTATTTTTTAATGTTAGAAACAGGTTTAAACAGCATTTACTTGTACACCTATCGCCTTCATATAAAATATATTAGTAAAGTCCTGAGTATGGATCCGTCTCGACTGCCTCTTAAACTATCCCTGATTTTAACTCCCCCGTCAAAGCACTCAAAAACATCATTAAGGAATAGAGAAAAAATCACAGCACTTAATTTACACCCTTGTTTTCCCCCCATACTTGTATCAAAATACTCCGTAATTCCTTCATGGTAACCTACACTGGACTCGGTGCTTTTACACAGGTTTTTCAAAACATTCATGAATTTCGTCGAGATACCTATATTAGATAATCAGATAGTTTGTATATTACACTATACTATGTACTTGTTTATTACTCTTATTCGTCAAGCTAAGTTTTAAGCTGTTAAAAGCATTATTTGACCTGAAGGTGTATCTCGGTTTCATTTATACGCTTAATATTGTAAACGATCTTATCTTGTTATGCTGCTAAACAGATCGATAACATTATGCAGGTTAAAATATTGTAAAATAAACTGACAATGGTATTTATAAGAATAATTTGTCCGATGTAATAAAACTACGGGAATGTTATTACTGTAACTAATAGGGACGGTTACACTAGGGAAGATATAAACTGAGAACCCACTAGGGAAGATATAAACTGAGAACCCACTAGGGAAGATATAAACTGAGAACCCACTAGGGAAGATATAAACTGAGAACCCACTAGGGAAGATATAAACTGAGAACCCACTAGGGAAGATATAAACTGAGAACCCACTAGGGAAGATATAAACTGAGAACCCACTAGGGAAGATATAAACTGAGAACCCACTAGGGAAGATATAAACTGAGAACCCACTAGGGAAGATATAAACTGAGAACCCACTAGGGAAGATATAAACTGAGAACCCACTAGGGAAGATATAAACTGAGAACCCACTAGGGAAGATATAAACTGAGAACCCACTAGGGAAGATATAAACTGAGAACCCACTAGGGAAGATATAAACTGAGAACCCACTAGGGAAGATATAAACTGAGAACCCACTAGGGAAGATATAAACTGAGAACCCACTAGGGAAGATATAAACTGAGAACCCACTAGGGAAGATATAAACTGAGAACCCACTAGGGAAGATATAAACTGAGAACCCACTAGGGAAGATATAAACTGAGAACCCACTAGGGAAGATATAAACTGAGAACCCACTAGGGAAGATATAAACTGAGAACCCACTAGGGAAGATATAAACTGAGAACCCACTAGGGAAGATATAAACTGAGAACCCACTAGGGAAGATATAAACTGAGAACCCACTAGGGAAGATATAAACTGAGAACCCACTAGGGAAGATATAAACTGAGAACCCACTAGGGAAGATATAAACTGAGAACCCACTAGGGAAGATATAAACTGAGAACCCACTAGGGAAGATATAAACTGAGAACCCACTAGGGAAGATATAAACTGAGAACCCACTAGGGAAGATATAAACTGAGAACCCACTAGGGAAGATATAAACTGAGAACCCACTAGGGAAGATATAAACTGAGAACCCACTAGGGAAGATATAAACTGAGAACCCACTAGGGAAGATATAAACTGAGAACCCACTAGGGAAGATATAAACTGAGAACCCACTAGGGAAGATATAAACTGAGAACCCACTAGGGAAGATATAAACTGAGAACCCACTAGGGAAGATATAAACTGAGAACCCACTAGGGAAGATATAAACTGAGAACCCACTAGGGAAGATATAAACTGAGAACCCACTNTCTTACTTTCACAAGGGTTACATCTTACTTTCACAAGGGTTACATCTTACTTTCACAAGGGTTACATCTTACTTTCACAAGGGTTACATCTTACTTTCACAAGGGTTACATCTTACAAGAATTTATAAATCACGTAAAAACTCGGTGGGTAAAAGTAAATGTATTTTTTAAATAGTTTTACAAACAAGGTGACTTAGTAGTGGTGAATACGTGTGTTCGTATATCTATCAAACCAACAAAACCTAACGAGAAACAAGTACGAGCCGTTTCTTTTATAAGGCGACTGAATTCTAGCAAGTAAATCATAGGCGATAAACCTCAGACACAATTATTACAAGTATCAGTAGTACTTAAAAACCGATAATAATTCTCCTTGGACGACTTGTGAGGTGCAATGTGGGCGAGGGGACGCATAAGCGCAAAATCACCCCTCATAAAATCGTGTAATCTAAAAAAAATTTTAACAATATCTTAAAGACTGGATATTCGAACGGATATATCGCTGAAATTAAAAAAAGGTATACGAGTGTACATATTTATCGAGTTTATCAAATTAAATACGGTTCGTAGAGTTTAAAAAAAACGATAAATAGACGTTGAGGCATTAATACGATTGTAAATGATGCAACGGGCCCAAATACATTATAATAATAATACGTATTCGGGCCCGAGGTAGGTAGGAACGAGTGAAACAGCTGACGGACTAGTTCTCTCGTACACAACACAACAAATTGCCCCCTCCCGCTCCCGAGACGAGAGAAAAAAATAATAAACACACCAATATTTGTCGGACGAACAATGAACTTTAAAAACTACAAGGACGTGTTATTTCGCTTACACTGACAAATCAACATGTCGACAATAGGTGCTACTGTAAACAAGGCGAAACCCCCAAGTGGAAACGATAATATATTTGGAAAGAAAATAAAATAAGAATGATACGGGGTCGCTTAGAAACCGAGTTTACCATGGTCGAGCACCCTACGTCCTCGTCTGTCCTTCCAGACACGTCCGATTAATAATAGCTACAAATGAAAACGCACTTTATCCCTATCGACATTTCGTCGCCGAGAAAAAGGATACAATTTTATGACGTCTGTATCCATCCGCCTTTTTCCAGCACTAGGAGAAGACATGGCACGGGAAATAAAATGAACGCACACAGAAATCCGGAGAAAATTCGGAAAAACAAAGAAGGACGACGTATTTATAACCGGTTACCAAGTCGCTCTATCCATAACGAGTACGAAACGTCCATCTGAACGCGTACCTTCCGATAAATAATTCCTACGATTAAGAAACCGACAGCGTATAGCACTTTAAACACATAGTATCGCGATTCCAGTATAAAAATACAACCGCGTTAAGTCGGGTTTTTACAAAAAAAAAGTTGTTTTGCCAAGATTGCTAATGCGTACAAAGTCGGACGAGCCCGAATACGTTTGCTCTGGCTACGAGATACGGATACGAGTACTACGGATCTCCTACTCCTGCTGCATTTCCAATCATATGATTTCTCAGTCTAAAAGCCCATTATCTAGATGGCACTCTCCTTACTTCCCGTCCCGTCCTTATCCCTTCCAACCCTAAATGTATACCTCACTATTTCCCTATCGATAAATTAATTAACGTTATTAAATCCTATTTTAATATCTTATAAATACAAAGTCAAGTCGTAAGTTAAACCTCGGGCACGATATCGATCGACAGCCGAAATTTTAATATTCCGTCGAATCGAAGCGCTATCGTTTAAGAAACGGCTCGGACGCTGTCAACACTTCGAATCCGAGAAAATACCGCCGAATTCGAATCTCGGCTCGCCACGTAAAATTATTATTTATTTATTTATCAGGTACGTGTTACGTGTTAGGTACATTTTGTTTTTTTGTCAGAAGGACGATAAGTATTTAATTTCGACTGGCGTCCCGTCTATTTTAACGTATCGGCGATTTGTCGTTATTACCTTTCGAGTACGAGTTAAAAAGAAGTGAGCGTGTGGTGCCTGACAATGGATTTGTCGGAGAGAAGAGAAAGCGGGATTATTGTTATTGGGGTGACGTTAGCCGACTCCGGCACGTACTCGGATAACTGTTTTTATATTTCACGTCGGATCCCGTGTCGCTCGGCGCCGCGGTCTTTGGTCGACGACCGTTCTACACTTTTCTTTATATTTACGGCGCCGACGGACGGTATTTTTATAGATACTAGGCGATAAGTTGCAAGTGCGATAATGAACGGTGTGTGTATCGCTGCGGGGCTTTTACTTCGGACCGGTGTTTAAAATCCCCCTAGTTATTTTCTCTTGGAGTGGACGGTTGTTTGTCCGCCGCTGTTTTTCTCACCGGCTAACCGATCGGAAATCATGCTGTCGTTTATAACGAGGTTCTTGCACGGCATTTTTAGCTCGCATGTATACCGATATGTCATGTGTGAATTCGGCTACTTTTTTATGGGCATGTCCGCTGTCGCCGACGATATCGAACACAAAAAGATAAATAAATGCGGTAAGTATTATAAATAAGCGTCTCGAATAAATGATTGGCGCCCTATTTTGACGGAATTACGTGTTGTAGGAATGCTCGATTTAAACTGTCTTATCGACCTGTTTACTCGATAGAATTATCACTAAGAATTTAGAGCTACTATAAAGTCGAGCTAAATATACGAGGGCGTTTTGGCTCTATCCACTACTACTATAAAATCCTGTGACAAAACTACTCAGTATGCGTGTGACAAGTTGTCACTTTTGACACTCGGATCGCCCGACCTAAACGGGGGGAAAATAACTACCTGAGTACAAAATTATTTAGTAGACCCAGGGCCGGATCTAGACATTTTTTAAGTAGAAGCGAACTATATTTCAGCGCCCCCCCCCC
>KZ653585.1:0-10938 GCA_001010745.2 Gerris buenoi | reverse complement strand
GCTTCATAGCAACATCGCCTTAAGCCATGTTAAGCATAGCAAATGTTTCAGTTGCAGATTTTCCAAGTTTAACACGAAATTTCACAGGATGTCGTTGTTCCTTCAGATCATTCACATTCTGAAATGCGACAAACAAAGAAATCGCACTTCACTAAAAACCACGTAGCTATTCAACAAATAAAGATATCTGCAATCGGGAAACGTTGTTATCATCAGCTGATCTGTACAAACCTAGCAACATCAAGCGGATTCCCCTAGGACCAACTGGAGCCACGCAATTCAAACAGTCCGCGTATTTTTTGAACAGACCTCGTATGTAGACTGTGCGGGGAGGATTTAGAAACTCCCTTACATCTAATTAAGGAGCCCCAGGCTTCTAAATCACAGATGGCTTACCTTAGAGGAGGCAACCATTCCGATGAGGAAACTAAAAGATGTATCCATCAACAAGGTGTTAGCATTCTGTCAAGGTATCAGACTGTTGAAGGAGTAGAGGGTGCACAGCTTAACGGAGGGAGCACCTTCTGCAACCTGGGTTTGTTCAAAGGACCCACATAATGTCTATTTCTTCGGGATTGAGTTCACCCCGGTTTAAAGGCAAGAAAGAAAATATTTTATCTCCAGCTTGCTGGGGATTAATTCCTCGAAAAATGCTTATTTGACTGGCCTTGTTATTGATGGTAGTATTACAAATATAATTATTTCAAGGTGAGTGGTATGTGCAGATCCTAGCTTCTACTTGTGAAACTTTAAAATAATATGATATTTTAGAATTCCTAGAGTCTACCCATTTTTCTTATTTTGCCCCATGTGCTTTTTTTTATATGAAAATAGTTTGGCCTGTTAATTTGTATTTTGATTGATTCTGTTAACTTGT
The DNA here is from genome assembly GCA_001010745.2 of Gerris buenoi. NCBI lineage: Eukaryota > Metazoa > Arthropoda > Insecta > Hemiptera > Gerridae > Gerris > Gerris buenoi. The sequence goes on along the minus strand of KZ653585.1, from coordinate 10,061 downwards.
GTAACATGTGCACAGTGCCTACCTTTTTATTGCAGTTGCTTGTAAACATAAATCAAATGTTATATCAGTAAAGTATAATGCACTTAATTATTACTCTTGTTGCATACTTTTCTCTTTTAATTGCAATTTAAACTAATAACGTAAGTGTAAAAGAAATTTTCCTTATTTTCTAGAGTTCTGACATACCTGAAGATTTCTCAGAGTCATTAGATGATTTTGTATTGGAACCTGCGTCTTTAGGAGTCCATTACAAGTGTAAAATCACTAGGGATCGAAGAGGAATGGATCGGGGTTTCTATCCCACTTATTATTTGCATCTGGAACGTGATAATGGCAAGAAGGTAGAGATATATTTCTATTAAGTTAATACTTTATTTCTAATTATTTACTGTTAACATTTATTTTGAAAAAAAAAAATAATATAATATTGGTTACCAGGTTTTTCTTCTTGCGGGGCGTAAGCGTAAAAAGAGTACAACTAGCAATTATTTGATATCGACTGATCCTACTGACCTATCTAGAACTGCTGAATCATTTGTTGGAAAAGTCAGGTCAAATTTGGTTGGAACGCACTTCACTGTTTATGATAATGGTAGATCGCCCAAGTATGTAAATGTTACTGATTATTCTTGTAAACTTCGCCAAGAGCTTGCAGCTATCCAATATGTAAGATTTCATTTATTTTTATTTATTTATTTATTTATTTTTTTTTTTTTCAATTTTACCAAATTACATATTCCATCTTAGTTGCTTTATATAGGGTATTCAATTATTATCAGATGCATTACCCATTGCTCAATACCTAATAATATTCCAGTGATAACCTAATCCCAGATATTATTAAGCATAAATAAAATATTTCTAATTGAGTAACTCGCAATATGCATTCTTGGATGTACATCAAAACCAGTTATTTATAATAAAAAATATATAAATGTGACCAGCTGATGCCTGATTATTGATTCAAAAATTGAATAGTGTTGAAAAAATAAAAATAAAAAAAGCTATGTAATAGGTGTTTAGTGATTCTTAGTTGGGTTTCGTATAAGTTCTTATTATATTGACTAAGTAAGGAAAAAATTTCTTTTTTCTTTCCTAATGTTCTTAAATCCGATTGACAACTTTATTTCAAAAGAGTCATTCAAAAACATTTTTTCAAGTGAAAATAAATGAACATTTAAAATATATTGCTCCCGCTACACTCCAGAGCTGGCTTGTAAATTTTCCTTTCTCCTTTATGTCCATTAATTAATTATTTCTCCATTAGTAGTAATGATTATGGTTTGCCATCAATGGTTAATCTCTCTTCTTTAATAATAAATTAATAACTTGCTAATCAAACAAAATAATAAAGTTGATAAATAATGGTTTTTCCTGGAATACCTACATCAAGTCAAACAAAAGTAGTAAGATGTAAATAAACAATACAATGTTTAACTTCTCATTCTCACTTTATCTATTCATCCAATTCTAACGGATAAATTTTATTAATTTTTGTCGATTTTATAAATTTTATTAATGTTGGTCGATGTTTTCATAACGACGATAACTGATCGCAACTAGTATTACAGTCTACTCCTGGTAATTTGAAGTAATACTCTGGTCCCTTGAGATTCTCCCGGTAAATTGAAAAAAAACCTTTGTATTTAGATACACTTGGTAATTTGAAGTAGGAACGGAGATCTTTTTCTCGGTAATACGCTATAAATTGAAGGTTAGATATGAGCCCTTTCGTTAATTTGTAGGGAAGAAGGATGTATGTATATATTTTTATATATATATATATNATATATATATATATATATATATATATATATATATATGTATGTATGTATGTATATATGTATGATATATGGTCATATCACCTTGTGCAATTGTGATATGAAAAGGAAAGAACGCAGTATTTTGGTTTTCATGGACAAAAGTACAGTCCATAACAACCCTCAACACATTCTCGAAGTTACAGCCATTAGATCAGGGAATCATCCAAAATTTCAAGTCTATACTGGAACAAAATTGATGTTGATGAGTACAATATTAAATATGTCTTTAAATTTAATTTTTGAAATAATTTATGCTGATACTAAATGTATAAAAATATATGATATGTGCGGTCTGCTCGGCCAAAGAAAAAATAATAATACCAATTTGGTTCTGATTAACTGGAAATCCAAAATGGCTAATACCGGTCACGGGAAAATAATATTTTTTTTACAATTTTGAGTGGGGTATCAAATGAAAGGTATTGAAGAGTAGATTACAAAAATATATAACATTTGTGGATAGTGTTTAATTTTCCACGCTTTTTTGTCAATAAACACCAAAACTTTACGACTTTCAAACGCTACTGCCGCCGTTTTCTCCCTTGATTAAAAAAGGCAGCAGTGGTTTTTCTTACACAAAAATTGATGATCTTTCAGATAGGCTTTAGTTTTTTCGGGAGACCTATGATGACAGATACCTAAAAATTTTATTTTTTTTAGTTATTATTATTTCTGCGTTGTCCGGTCCCAGACATGGCAGCAGGGCCATTTCCTGTTCCCCTATGAATGGCATGACTAATTATATGTATGAATTTTGGGAGACCTATCATGACAGGTTTAGTGTCGTGGGCTCTTAGACTATTACATTTTATTAATATCAAATATATTTTATTGTACTGTAAGAGTTAGGAAATACCCTTACGGAATCTCCGGGAATCGGGGTTGAAATAAGATTGAAACAACACCGACTTTAGACTTCTCTCAAAAGGTGATTAAATATTTTTAGATAAACATGAAGGCCAAAAGGGCAAAAGTTAAAAACATAGACTACAAAGACTAGGTCTGAGGGACCTGTCGAAAGTACACAAAGTAAATAATCAAAAACAGGAAGCCTAAAGGCTATACAGATGTGTGAAGCACAAAAAGTTACAATATTAAAAGAGTGTAGTGAGACTTGATAATAGACATAGAAAATAAGACTTTGGAATAAAAACCTGAGGAATATACCAGAAGGAATTAAACAGAAGGATTAAACAGAACTCTGTGATGTATCAGAGGATACCAACATGTGATCCCTGAGACAAGATCCAAAGTGACTCGATCATCAGGCCACACGGCCACACGCCCCTCCCTAACTCCTCTGACAATCAGTCTCCACTCTTGCAAACTGATTGCAAAGCACAAGTTCAGCACAATTGTGCTCAAACACTCAAATTAGCAAAGTGCTGAAAAGCTGATCCCACGGTTCCAGCTACTAACACAATGCCAAGAGAACACAGAGACACACTACAACAAACACACTTCAGACAGTCTACATCCTGTTTATAAAGCAGAGGAAAAACAAGTTAAACAACCTATGCACTAGGCACGTGCCAATAAAATAAGTAAAGTTACCATGCTTCCCAAAACCAAGCCGAGGAGCGTCTTACAATTCTCCCCCTCTACTTTCGAGATGCGGCACAGCTGCTGAAAGTTGCTGAGCCACATCTCCAAAGAGCATTGGATGGCGGAGCAAATCGGGGACTGCCAGACCAAAGGGCAGGGGCGCTGGGGGTCACACCACCACCACACACCAGCTACAGCCCAACGAAGATCCCATGAGACTCGTGGAGGAAAGGTGGACAAGCCGACCAATCATGACCAAGGAGGTGATCTGGATTTCACCTGAAGGGTCTGTTGATGTCCCCACCAGACTTTCCCCTCGGATCCACCCGGTCCCGCCTCAGGTCAAACAGAAGAGGAGAAGCAGAAGCTTAACCAAGTGCAAAACACTGGTAAGACGGTCAAGGCAGCCCGACAGAAGAATCACACACAGTCCTGAAGAGGACACAGTGAAGAAGAAGAAGAAAAAAAGATCAGCTGGGAAGCAATGGTAAGTTTAGAGAAGTTAAATGAAAAAAAAAAAAAGATATAACTACATTAGGGTTGCCAGGCGTCCCGGTCTTCCGGGATTGTCCCAGTTTTGGACTCAAAGTCCCGAAGACACTTTTCGGGACGCCAAAATGTCCCGGATTTTACTGGAGACGTAATATAATAATAATTTTAGTGCAAGAAAAAAGTGCAATAAAAAGCTGATAATTTATGTTATAAAATAATTCACAAATGCTGTTGTATGTATTTACTTTTCCTCAATACAATAGTAACAGTAACAATAACATTTAACATTTTGTAACGAATATGATGGTAAAACAAAATTGTTACTTGGAAGCGAAGTTTTTTTAGTTTTAATTCAGAATGGTAACTTTTTTTTTTTAATTTTCTTTATCATTGTTTTATTAGTTTTGTTGGTTGTTGGTNAATTGATGTCATCTTTATCAAAAGAGAAATACTGAAATACGAGCTTACATACAGGAAGTTTATTATTTTTTCTGCATTTATTATTAAAATCTAACAATTGTAGATAGGTACGCAAATCGTGCGAAAACAGCATTTTGCATTGCTCGTGTGGTTTTTACTACCCTCGCTATCGCTCGGGTGTAAACTCCACACTCGCATGCAAAATGCTACTTTCCCCACTCGACGCATAATGTACTATTGTTAATTATAAATGGAACATTATTATTAATAACAATTAATAAAAATAAATACAGTAGAGTTTCGCTAATCCGGGTTTAACAGGACCGGACCCAGTCCGGATTAAACGGAATCAGGATTAATGTGCCTGTAAAACTAGCTTTAATAGGGTAAAACTATTAAAATCGAGGTTTTTATGGTAAAAATTACTTCTATCATTTAGGTCCATTATTTAAGTTAAGAGCTGTTCTGTCACCAGCCCAATTATCAAATGAATTAAAATAAAATGACAATCTATTACGCAGATGGTAGGTATAGAAGGGACTTGCTGAGAAACAGGCTGATATGAAATTCGAGGAGCGATACTCACTTCACAAAAAGTTAAGACATTAGACATTGTCAGCTTGGCCAAATTTCATGGAACTGCGTTGAGCCGCCGCTACATGTTTCTTTAAACCCTTTCCCATCTCAGTCACATGTTATTGTACTTGTTGGAATGCACTACCTTTATATCTTCCGCCCTACATTTCTGTTGGAACTGAAACAGATTTATCGATGTTCTTACTTATTGTTAAACCTGTTACTTTTTAACAAAATACCGGGTGTTGCTCGTGTTAGATTAGACTGTTTGAATATGTGTACACCTATAAACTTTACTAGGAACAATTTTGTACATTTTAATAGACAATATAAGCAGAAACTCTAATTATCTTAACAATTAATTAATGTTAACAGACCATGGTTTGAATGAGTACATAGTTTTTGGCACATCTGGCTTATACGGATGTCCCCACTAGTGGGGTCCGTATAAACGAGACTCTACTGTAAATGTAGAAATTATTTTTCTTCATTCATCTTTGATAATAAATACTTTATTTTACTTTTTATTTTGTTCACCTATTATTATTTTTTATTTAATTAGTCCATTGTTACAACTTACAGCACGGGCGTCGTCCCCCCCCCCTCCCCTATGTTTGAAGTTGGGGCAACAATGAAAAACTATTATCATAGATAGAATTACAGTTTATTATAGATTTTAAATAACATTGCATAATGGCTATTGACTGATCTATTTAATCTACAATGATTAGGNAATTATGGCATTGTAATTTGTGACTTTCTTTGTAATGCCGATCTAACTATTACCTTGTAACATGTGATTGCTTTTTAATAAAACAGGGTAATTGGTTTTCTTTAATAATTATATATAGCTCAATCTTGAACTTATCTTATCTATATTCAGAATCTATCAAATGTTCCTCTATCATTTATATAGAAAAAAATAATCCTATTTCAATTGATTTTAAATGTGCGTTGGCAATAACATGAAAATCGTTTCGATGCTTTATCAATAATTCACATTTTCAATATCATGTTGGTACAATCATTTGCTAACTCTATTTTTCAAAGTATTGGAGTGCGTGATCGGTCAAATCTTGTTATTTCTTCTCTCTAATAAATGGATATTAATATAGACCCCCAATTTTCTTGTTTTTAACAAAACCTTTATTTTGCTTCCAATCTTTCCGAAAGCAACGGAAGCTCTGTAATCGTTTCGAAAAACTTTTTACCTGTAATTTCAAAAATTCCAAGATATAAATCCGTTTCAGACATCAGGCAAAAACTTTGATTCCGAGTCTGTCTTTCGGTATGTGTGTCCCTCAATTTTTGAGAGCCAACATATCATAAAAACTAACCGTCCAAATTTAATGAAATTTGTATGTTAGGTCATAATTAGCCCATTTTTGGTCCCATATAAGTTACAACCTTCTGCGCCAATTTTTTACTTTCTCATATAAAGTAAAAGTATTGTGATGACGCGAAAATTCGATTTTGAGATTTAGATGGATTTACCTACACGGTTACAGATCCTCTGAGATTTACTTACTTACTTAAAGTTGCTATAACGCCGAACAAGGGCGCACAGTGCCATAGTGAAAGTTTTCCACTCTTTCCGGTTTCTGGCCAAGACCTTTACTTGTCCCCACGTAAGCTGCTGATTGGCGTCGCTAACTTCGGTGTGAAGGCTGCGTCGCTAGGTGCCTCTAGGTCTTCTTCTTCGCCGGCATCCTTGAGGATTCCAGTCGAGGGCTTGCCTACATTATGTCATGAGCATCCTTGCGCAGGGTATGTCCAAGCCATCTCAATTTTCTTTCCCGGATCTCTATTTAAATGGGTCTTTGGTGGCTTCTACGTTTGTAACCCATCGGTCCGGGCACCATATTTTATGAATTCTTCGGCGACACCTATTTACGAAGGCCTGTAACTTTGCAGTGCCTTCAGTTGACACAAGCCACGTCTCACATCCATATAGCAATACCGATTTCACATTTGTGTTGAAGATTCGCAACTTGGTGTTAGTGCCTAAGCAGGAAGAGCGCCAGATGGCACCTAGTGCTGCGTAGGCCGCTCTTGCTTTTCGAATCCTCGTTACTATGTCAAGTCGAGTTCCTCCATCTTGAGCGATTTGACTACCTAGATACACAAATGACTCCACATTCTCGATATCCCGGCCCTCTACTTGAAATTTTCTTCCATGATCTATGTTGACCTTGAGACATTTTGTCTTTTTAACATTGACTTTCAGCCCGGCCTTTGAAGATCTTGTTGACAGGTCGTCTAATCCTGCATGCATTTACGATTTGTGGCCATAAGTACAATGTCATCTGCATAGTCTGTCTAGATCATCAAGGTGCTCCATTTTAATAGGGTGCCAAAGTAATCCTTTACCTTTCTTGGAATCTAAGCTTGCTGCCAGAACTTCATCAATTGCTATAAGGAATAACAGTGGTGACAGTACGCAGCCTTGTCTTACCCCCGCTTTTACATCTATCTTATCCGATAGAGACCCATTGTGTGAGACGCAAAATTTGAATGCTACATACTGTTTCTTGATCAGGTTACATAGCTTCTCAGGACTCTATGTAACCTGATCATTGCCGAATGAGAAAGATAAAAAGTGGACAAAAGTCCATAAAAGAAAACAGCCACTGGGACAGTGGTGAAAAACATTAAAAATTAAAAAAAAAAAAAAAAAAAAAAAAAATGGCCTGACAGGACTGAGCGTGCACTCTCAGCTCTGTTAAAGCACTTGACTCAACGACATGCACCCAAGAGTGCCTANAGTCACAACTCCCGAGGGACTCACTCCTCCGATCAATCTAACGACAGGGGTAATGCAAGGAGATTCACTTAGTCCTATCTTATTCATCATATTTTTGAACGATATTGAATCATTTCTTAGAGATCGAGGATGCAGAGGTATAGCAATAGATGGCTCCAATGAACTGATGTCACTTGCTTACTGTGATGATTTTGGAATGCTGGCAGAGACACCTATCCAGGCACAGAGACAGCTCAACTGTTTGGCTCAGTACAGCAAAGAGAATGGTCTTATAGTTAATATTGAGAAATCAAAGGTTTTGGTTGTAAAAAGAAGTGGTAGACTTAAAAAGTCGGAAAAATTCTATTATAATACCTAAGTAATCGAAACTGTAAATACTTTTACTTATCTAGGCATCACCTTCTCTTCATCAGGACTATTTTTACAAGCAACTAAGGACTAAATCAAAAAGGCTATCGCAGCAATCAACAGTGTTAGGAATATCATGTGTAAGACAAAAGCAAATTTATTCGAAGCAAGAGAAAAACTGTTCAACTCTATTGAAGTCTCTACTCTGTTATATGGTTCTGAAGTTTGGGGACCAACCAACATCGAAATGCTTGAAAAAGTCTTGTGTTACTTCATCAAGTCGATCTATCACTGGCCAAGGTCTACACCAGGGTATATGATTAGACTAGAAACAGGAATGGAGCATATTGCTGTGTCAGTACTAAAAGCCCAATTGAATTGGTGGACAACCTTACTACAAATGGAAGAAAATAGAACACCAAAGCTTATATATAATAAATTATTGACTCTAGATCAAGCCCCGTCTAATAAGATTAAATATAACTGGGTGAGCCAACTCAAGGAGATTGTGTGCTCTCTAGGATTTAGTGAAGTATGGGAACATAATAATGCTGAGCAAGTCATTAAATACAATAAACAAATAATTTCATGCTACAAAGAGAAACTCTACCAGGAGGATATAAGAAGAGCATATGATTCTAAATACAATGCTCTGTATAAATGCATTAAAGTCGATGAAGGAACAGAACAATATTTAACATGGGCAATCGATTTGACTAAACAAAGAGCTGTCAGCCAGGCTAGCGTGTGTTGGTCAAACAAAGTTAGTTTTCATATCAAGGGAGATTCATATTGTTGGGACCAAGAGGACATTTGCTCTGTTTGAGACTTGGAAACCGAGGAACGTTTATTCCATTTCTTCACAGAGTGCCCAGTCTATCATCAACCTAGAACACAGTTTCTCGGCAAATATATAACAGGCAATGCTTCACTTGAAAATTTTTTAAAGAAAAAAAAAAATACTATAAATCATACTACGAAATAAATAGCATTGAATAAAATTAAAAAAAATATCTAAATAGATTTAAGAAAAGATCGATTCAAAAAGGTATCACAAGTCTGAAAGTAATTGAAGTAAATTAAAATCCTTCATTATAGTCAAGCAAAAAATACAAAAAAAATCATAGTAGCAAAACTCAACGAAAGTTAACAAGGAAACTAAAACTTATTACGTGAAATAGAGAATTCGTTACAAGTAATCGTCAGAATTAAATTAAGCAAAATTACAACAAAAAAATTAATCTAATAAGAAGTTTAGCGATCCCCCTTATAGGGTGACCATACAAAGGCTTAACTAGTTCGATGGAAGGACAGACGTGTTGAGGCGACTGTTCCACTATGAGGCTTCTGAAGTCCAGTCATCAAGTTTAGTGGATGTGGAGCTCTTGAACGAAGCACTACACCAAGATAATTGTCGATGATGCGTGATCAGTGTTCGCCTGGCGAACCAAAGCGTTCCTTCAATTGTGTGAATCACTGAGGTAGTGCAGTGTCTCAGCCATGTGACGTCAGCGTGGTATTCTCTAACAAGCCCGTCAAGTGACTGGAACTGGAACGCAGTACCTTAATACATACAGAAACAAATATAGTAAATAAAGTTTAGCTTAGAACTTATATGCTTGTACTAACGTGAAGCTGCACTAAACGTAAAACTGGGAACAGCAAATCAGAAAAATTGCCATTGTAAGACTCGTATAGTTAAATTTAAATTTAAAGAGCCGAACTTCAGTAAACTAACTCATTGGAATGAAAAAGGCAGCTATTAAGTTGCAAAATCAAGATAAGTAAATATAAATAAACTATATGATAGAAAATAATCCAAATGGGAAAATTAGCATTTTAATTGGCTGTATATTAATTCAGCATTTAGTCCCAAGCTGGGTTCCTCAGAGGAAGAAAGGGGTAGAGGGAACAATGCTATAGAAACCGGGTCTCAAAAAGTGGTTCATTATGTGAGCCCCACATATTAGCGCTCCAGGCGAGCTCAATCCGAACTAAAGTGATCACGAGGGCGATTCTGTAACTTTGAAACCTCCCTTTTCATGTTGTTATATATCAAAAAGTTGATATGAAGATGCGCGCGCAACCTGTCA
>KZ653584.1:29867-69958 GCA_001010745.2 Gerris buenoi | reverse complement strand
ATCTAGATTGTTAAGACTCTGAGTTACCTTATACGTACTTCTAACTTCTATAAATAGATATTGAGAGTATTTACTGTAAAAACTGATTTTCATTGTTTCAGTGTTTCCGAGAGAGTATTTGCTAAATTTCTCGACGTGATGTCGAGTAAGCCGAAAGATGAAGCCAGAGAGAGAGAACTGGAAACCCACGCAGTATTGCTACTTGTTTACTTCAACCATATTCATAAACAAGTTCGAAGGATTGCCGACAGGTATTCATTTCATTTTTAGGGTCCTTAGGCAAAATATGAGGACCTTTATATATCCTCTCTCCCTCCCCTATGTATCCCTGCTCTTGTGTGTTTTTTTGTAATGCTTCTGATCTTGGAAAGTACCCAACACAAAAATTTTAAAAAAAATTGATGTTATGTTATGGGCGTACTAGGTCTAATCAAAAAGTATCCAACCTTTGGTAATGAATTAAAAACTAGCTTACTTAAGTTTAAAACCGAGTGCCCTTTGAAGTAGACGCATTCAAATTGAAGTAACTCACTATTTCCTGTGGTACTTCCACTGCTGAAAGCTTTTTTTTAGTAATTTTTGTGAATTTCCATTTGGCACTTTATACAATGGACAGTGGTGATATCTTTATCGTTCTCAAATCTCCTTCCTTTGATTGGCATTTTGAGTTTGGGAATGAATTCTTAATCAATTTATTCCCGAAGCGACGAAAATTGATTCAATTAATTAATTAATTCAATTAATCAATTTAATCCCAATCAGTGACCTTTAATGACTAAAGTTCAGTTCTCAATTTCTACTAGTGAGAGGTCGCCCAGTATGTTAATCTTTCTCATCTGGCATACAGCCATCTTTGAAATGATGAAACCACTCCTTCATCTCATTGTCAAAAACCCTTCTTATCTTGATGATAGTCTATGCTCATGTTGTCTAGGCTTGTGTTACCTGTTACCTAGAAATTATAATACAATTGAAATTATAATTATAATAATTATCTTAATTAATGTGTTTTTTTTACAGGTACCTATCAGGTTTAGTAGACAAGTTCCCGCATCTTCTGTGGAACTGTAATGTATTGTGCAGAATGTTGGACTTATTATACGAGTTATCATCTTCATTAGAACTTGATCCAAATGACCCGACACCCACTTTACAAGTACCTAACACTTCGTACACCCTTCCGCTAATGGACACTCTGGATGCAAGAGAGGTATCAACTTAATAAAGATCTAACTAATTTAATAAGTTAAATTTGAAATGAAAATCAAAAGAGAGACTTAATTGTTTTGTTTTTTTTAATTTGGGTTCTGATATTTTTGGTTGAAGGGCCAGATCTGAATAGGATGGTCTATAATAGCGGGCCAGATGAAGTGAACAAACTCAGTCATTGGACTTGACAATGGCAATATCTGGATTAGCATCCATTTCAGCAAAGAAAATCTACAATATTATGGCTAAAATATAGTCCAATAAAAATAACGGAGAGGAATTTGCAATTTTTATATATTGCAAATTTTGTGTGCCCACATGTTTTTAATGGGGTATCAAATAAAGCTCCTGAAGAGTAGGTTACAAATATATATTGTGGTGAACCGAAGGAATAACATTTTTAAAATTACACTGGGCCTCCTTATCAAGAGTCTTCTGTCCGTGCCCCTTAATGTGGTTTTCTAAAAAGTCCCTGTCCGGACACCAAAAATGTGGTTTTACCTAGACCATATATTTAACCACCAGACCACATGGTCTAGGTAAAACCACAATATATATGCTTGTTTAAATTTTGCATTCCTTACGGGTTTTATGAGTTAAAATATAAAAAAACATTGTAAACCCCCGGGGGTTTGATCCAGGGGCCTTCTGCCTGAATTTGTTTTATTTTTTATTTTCGTATAGAGCAGGATGGAAAAATAAAGAAATGTTATTTCATATTATAATAACGTTTAAGCTTAACAATCTGTGAAACCCTAAAAAGTTCTTAGATACAAGTACTTCCCTGTGATTCTTAATGGTTTAAGTTTAAATGCTATGATGCTAAGCTCTTGTCCTTGTGCCAACCTTATGGGTTTCTCAAAATCTACTAAATTTCCATGTTTGAAGTATTCTTCCTATTATCTATTTCTTGAAATTAAATAATTATATAATTGAAATGATTTTTCTTTTCAGAGCATTGTTAGTGATTTTGCATCGAGATGTTGCGGTATCATCCAGGAAGCAATGAAATGGGCACCGAATGCAACTAGATCTCATCTCCAGGATTACTTAAATCAAATGGTTAATTCAGGACAGTGGGATTCTGGAATAGAAAGCCCTCTCACCAGCAAAAAAGTCGCTATACAATCTGCTCTCTTTGTTAGTATTATTTATTTATTTATTATTATGTGTTTTTTTTTTTAGAATTCCACTTTGGAAAAACGTGGTACATCTGGACAAGGCGGCCCCCTTTTCGTATGTTCAGTTTCTAAGCGAGCGAAATTCCAGGGTCAAGTTACTGGCATGCTGGCTGGACCTCAACCCTCAGACACAATTGTGCAGCAACTTATAGACGATGTGTGGCACGCATGTGCATCTAATGATAACGGTGCTCATCATGATACATTGTGGCGTGCCACTGCTATGTTGGCTTCTATTCAAGGTTAATATTTCTTAAACAATTATTTCATAGTTGTGCATGTGTAATTAGTGAATATAGTTTATTTTTAAATCATATAGCTTTAAGATCCTTATATCACATCCCTTAAAAACACTTCAAGACACAAACAAGAGAGGATCAGTCCAAGACAGACCTTTTTATATATAAAGTTATTTCCATAGAAAGAAGAGCAAGGGTGGATCAGAGATGTGAAGGTAATGATAAACAATCAGTGTTTACTGACTGGTTTCCTCTCAATGTCCCTTTATTAGAAGGTAATCGAGTTTAGACTTTTTTTAACAAAGGAGAACTGTGGGAATCTGCTACCAGACAAATGGGGGGAAGCGCACCCCCAGACAGTGTGGGGTTCAGCCTGACGACTGGGACCCANTAACTTTCCACCCTAGTTTAGAGGGAGGAAAGGATCCCATTACAGCCTAGTTGTGAAAATCGTGGCAGAAAGTAAAAATCGTGGTGGAAAGTAACAGTAGAGCCAACTTATTATTCTTTAAAAGTCAGTGTTGCCTGTTTTGTAACTATGTAGTAGCAGTTTTTTTAACTGAATGACTTGACAAATTAACAGCTTTTTCAAAAAATATTAGAGAGTTTAAATAACACCTACTTTTGATTGCCGTGATACTTTAATTTTTATCATAATTTTAAAATGTCATATAACTTCATAACTGAGCGCCTCGGGATTTAGACAGTGTGGTTTCCTTGGCTACGCCTCAGGAACCAACTAAAACGCTCAGGGTGTAATGACTTTGTTTCCTCCCTTGGTGCGTTAGTAACTATGGCTAAATAATCATAAAAACAAAGGGATGGTTAGTTCAATGTACGTTGGGTCAAAGGAATATCACACTTCTGTTTTTATAAGGGGAGTAACATTCTAAAGAAGAATATCCCGTAAACCTTCTTCAGATTGTTATTCCCCTCTGATTTTTATAAAGGGGAGTAACAATCTAAAGAAATTCCAAAATCTTTTATTCTAATCTCAATGTTATTTCCCTGTTTTAGGCTGCTTAGTTGTGCTCTTTCGCTACTTCAAGGAGATGCATTACCGAGAAGTTTGTCTAAGAACGTACTACGGCAGCGAGTCTATTGTGCTTCGTTAGATTATTTCTGCTGTGGATTCCAAGCTCCTACTCAGTCAGGAATCCAGCTGTCACAGGATATCGTAGCTCTAGTCAAATTTTGGCAGTCTATGCATTCTGATAAAAAATACCTTATGGCAACTGTTATTGGAGGTAAATTAGATTGATCTGATAAAATCATTGCTTTAACTAAACAACTATAAGAATTGATCACTTAAACTTAAGACACAATTTTTCTTATAAATAAAAAAACATTATCAATGGAAGCTTTAGACAGATTCAGACCAATGGTTTATAAGATGTACATACATACATACATACATCCCTGGTGCTACAGCTCTGGAAGAGCCTGGACCTGCAACACAGTTTGCTTCCAGAGGTCTCTATCCTGGGCCACAGTCCTCCTCCTTCTTACTCCCAGGCGTCGGAGGTCGTCCTCAACTTTCCACCGAAGTCTTGGGCACCCTCTTATCCTTCTTCCTCCTGCATTTCCTTTGTAGACCTTCTTAGGAGCTCTTTCTTCCGGCATCCTCTCAGTGCTTTATAACCTTACCACTGTATTAGCACATTTTACACATTTTAAAAAGGGATTATAATATGCCATGCAAATTTAGTGATTCTTAAATAACTATAAAAATTGAATTGAGAAGGCAGTCTATCCTAGTGTGCCTGTGTGGCTGCGTGTGCCTTATTGGAAAAAATAGGGTTGGGGAAGAAGTAGCATTAATGCGTAATCTAAGCTATTTGTTATAATTACCTTTGGAGTCCATATTGGATGTTCAAAGTTAGGTGTCCCTAGGGTTGAATCTGAAGGTTTGGGTTCAAAACCCAATGAAGACATAGAACATGTAGGGGAGAGCCGGCGTTACCATGTGGGTTATATTACTTACCACGTCTAATCGGCCAACCAGTGGATTAAGGGGAGTACAAGGTTGTGGGTTCGATTCCTCGCCGTGATGCTCTGATTTATATAGCTGATTTATTTGTTGTACTACTACTACTACTGACTGGACCATGTAGGTAAGTCCATAGATCAAACTCCAGCTTCTCCCTGTTTAACATAGGACAGGAGGAGAACAACCACTTTCCACACATCCACTCCAAATTATTAGTGACACTTCTTTAGATTGTTACTCCCCTTATAAAAGAAACTCAGAGAAGTAACAATCTAAAGAAGATGTATGGAGTGTTCTTCTTTAGATCATGTTACTCCCCTTATAAAAGAAACTCAGAGGAGTAACAATCTAAAGAAGATGTATGGAGTGTTCTTCTTTAGATCATGTTACTCCCCTTATAAAGAAAGAAGTGTGATGATATTCCTTTGTTCCAAAGTACATTGGACTAAACATACCTTTGTCTCCATATTTATTTAGTCAAAAGTCGTTTATATTCTTAGTGAAAATCTTTCTTTTCTTGTGTCAGTTTAGGTTCAGAATTTAATTTTTTTTTTCTTACTGGATGATACCACTGAATGCCTATTCTATTTATTCCAAGATTGGTGCCTAAATCTTTTACTTAATTTAACATTTTGTTACATTCTCTTGTGTTTTTGATTTTGATTTAGATTTTGATGTTGGCGGAAGTCGAGGTAGTGGAGGAAGTTCTGAGCCTACCCCGTTTATCGGGATGACTTTGGGAGCTGAACTTCCGAGGCCTAATTCCACTGGGTGGATCAATACCGTACCTCTCTCGGCCTCTTCTAACACTCTCTCTCGCAGATCTGCTCCTAGATCCCAGAAGAATACCCAACCGAAGGGAGATATATTTGTCAAGGATTATATTAAGAAGAGAAATCTTATTCTCGATTTACTTGTGAGTGTTAAAAAATAATAATTGTTTATTTAAAAAAAATATATAATTTCAGTCAGACCTCCATGTAACGAACATTTGTACAAAGAAAATATCTTTATAATAAATACTTTTTATGTCCCCACAATTTATCCTTATAAAAGTGTTTCTGTAGAACAACAATAATTTCTCTACAACAAACAAAATGTGTAGAAATAAGGGATAAAGATCTGACCGACAAACTTTCTGTTAATTAATATTTGGGGTGTTTTTGCATTTCTTTATTTTCTTAGAACCATTTTTAGTAGTTTTTTGCTCAAGCACTCTAATCATTGGTGTATTCTCTTCCATTAAGGCGGAGATACACATGCCTGTAGCTTGAACTAAAACATGCCAGCTATTTGCACTTGTATACGTTTAATGGCATGCCTATTGCTGGCAAGCAATTAGATAAAAACTTATTTTTATATAAAAATCCTTAGCATGCCAGTTACTGGCAAATACCCTCTTTTAGCATGCAAGCTACTTCCCCAATTTAACGGCATGTGTATCTCCGCCTTTAGTTTATGTGGAATCAGAGTCATCTTTGCACACTGTAGAGAAATCTCTTGGTCTCAGTTTAGAATTAGTTTTGGATATTTTTTTATATATAAGGCTTTTGACTTTTTTATAGCGTATTTTACTTACCGGTCAAATGGCTATTAGAAAATCATTTTCAGAAATGATTAATTTATTCAAAGGCCTAGATAAAGGAAAGATAACAAAGAAGTAAAAAATGTCATAAGTATGAAGACAAGTCATAAATAGATGAATCAGTTCTGCTATGGGTTTTAATGGTTTGGGATGAAAATCTTCCTCTTAGTGCATTTACACCTGACATTTATTGCATGACATTTATGTCAGACAGTAGTGTAAACACCGAAAAATGTATGTT
Source organism: Gerris buenoi (assembly GCA_001010745.2). Taxonomy (NCBI): domain Eukaryota; kingdom Metazoa; phylum Arthropoda; class Insecta; order Hemiptera; family Gerridae; genus Gerris; species Gerris buenoi. Next base: position 63,513 of record KZ653584.1, on the reverse strand, counting down.
TCTACTCTCATCTATCAGTGTCGACACTTCTATAACAATAGATGTAAACACCGATTATTATATTTTTTTTTGTACATTTATTGCAAATTTAAGCATTGCGAGAAGTGTCAGACGTATATCTCCGACATAAATCACAAGCAATTTCTCTCAGATGTAAACACTCAAAGCAATTTCGGCGGAGAGAAGTGTCAGGTGTAAACGCACCTTTAGAGCAACACTCATTTTTTCTCTTTTAAAAATAATTCAATGCAAGAAATTTCTATATTACAATTTTTTATCGTTGTATGAAGGTCCTTATTAATATTACTATTATGATCAGTACATACGTGTTGCATAATTGTTTTTTATTTTATTTTATTTTTATTTTTTTCATTTTTTCTGCCATTAATTCTAAATTTTAAAATCAGATCATTTATCACTTTTATATATCTACTAGTAAATTCATAACATTTTTAATTATTTTGCAATTCTTACCCTCTACTTATAATTTAAAATCCATTTATCTGTTCCTATGTTGTACCTTTTATCTAATGAAAGTAATTCGTTTTTGTTAGGCTGTTGAAATTGAGCTGATGATCACGTGGTATAATCCAACTGGTAGAGCAGATCTGCATTTCCCCGGAGAGGAAAATATTGCAAACTGGAAATCAAAACAAGTGACGGACAAAGTTCTCCGAGACACAACTCGTCTTGCTTGGGATATCAGCCCTGCTCTAGGAGTCTTCCTTCCTGTCAGGTTAATGCACACTTTGTCATTTTACTATAAACTTGCCTATGTTGTAGAAACTTAACAAAAAATTGGTCTGAGACAACTCAGACAAACTTTCTTCTATAAAATTCATAATTACTTACTTACTGCCGTTTATTAGTATTTTTGTTTTCATAGGTACATTCAATTTATTATTGAACATTTACAATTTATCATAAAAATAACTTCTCCCAGAGAATTGAACACGGCCTTTAAAACTCTATCCGTTCACGTTTAAAGCTATTTTCTCAGGAACTAAATTTTCCCCAGGAAAACGGCTTTTATCATTAGATTCGTATTTAAATGGACTACATTTTAGAGTTTTTTAATCAAAATTGTCAGAACCAATTTGAGAAATAATTTTTTCAGAGTTTTTATGGGCAGTGCCCCAAATTTTGAGCTAATATTCATTTCTTGATTTCGCCTCTGGGTATGATTTTTCTGAACCGTGCTGTTTCATGATTATTTCTGAACCATTCCGGTTGGTATGATTTTTCGTCAAAATCAGCCCTGTAGTTTAAGCTTCAGGTATCTTCACAGACAGACAACATTAAGACTTTTTTTAAAAAAAAACAACACTTTTTTGGACATCAAAACATGTAAATCCATTAAAATCTCAAAATCTAATGTTTATGCTGCTGTGCTAAGCCAAAAAACCGTATCTGTCATTTTGGTCGAAAATAAGGTTTTGCCATATTCAGGGTTTTGGGGGGTCGTTTTTGCCGTTTTTGATGGTCCCGAAGCCGTATCTTCATCCTAAATACGAGAAAACAGAGATTTTTAGTTAAGGTTTTTGTATTAATGGACAATTTACTAAGCGAAATTGCCTTAAGTGACAAATCAGAAGGAAAAAGACCGTATCTGACAGTAGATACGGTAATTTCGCTTCTGAAATCACAGTCAACTTACACCACAGTTACGTTAAACCTGTTATATTCAGNTAAATAAATACTTCCTAATAATAAGGAATTAGCAGCTTAAATAAATACTTCCTAATAATAAGGAATTAGCAGCTTAAATAAATACTTCCTAATAATAAGGAATTAGCAGCTTAAATAAATACTTCCTAATAATAAGGAATTAGCAGCTTAAATAAATACTTCCTAATAATAAGGAATTAGCAGCTTAAATAAATACTTCCTAATAATAAGGAATTAGCAGCTTAAATAAATACTTCCTAATAATAAGGAATTAGCAGCTTAAATAAATACTTCCTAATAATAAGGAATTAGCAGCTTAAATAAATACTTCCTAATAATAAGGAATTAGCAGCTTAAATAAATACTTCCTAATAATAAGGAATTAGCAGCTTAAATAAATACTTCCTAATAATAAGGAATTAGCAGCTTAAATAAATACTTCCTAATAATAAGGAATTAGCAGCTTAAATAAATACTTCCTAATAATAAGGAATTAGCAGCTTAAATAAATACTTCCTAATAATAAGGAATTAGCAGCTTAAATAAATACTTCCTAATAATAAGGAATTAGCAGCTTAAATAAATACTTCCTAATAATAAGGAATTAGCAGCTTAAATAAATACTTCCTAATAATAAGGAATTAGCAGCTTAAATAAATACTTCCTAATAATAAGGAATTAGCAGCTTAAATAAATACTTCCTAATAATAAGGAATTAGCAGCTTAAATAAATACTTCCTAATAATAAGGAATTAGCAGCTTAAATAAATACTTCCTAATAATAAGGAATTAGCAGCTTAAATAAATACTTCCTAATAATAAGGAATTAGCAGCTTAAATAAATACTTCCTAATAATAAGGAATTAGCAGCTTAAATAAATACTTCCTAATAATAAGGAATTAGCAGCTTAAATAAATACTTCCTAATAATAAGGAATTAGCAGCTTAAATAAATACTTCCTAATAATAAGGAATTAGCAGCTTAAATAAATACTTCCTAATAATAAGGAATTAGCAGCTTAAATAAATACTTCCTAATAATAAGGAATTAGCAGCTTAAATAAATACTTCCTAATAATAAGGAATTAGCAGCTTAAATAAATACTTCCTAATAATAAGGAATTAGCAGCTTAAATAAATACTTCCTAATAATAAGGAATTAGCAGCTTAAATAAATACTTCCTAATAATAAGGAATTAGCAGCTTAAATAAATACTTCCTAATAATAAGGAATTAGCAGCTTAAATAAATACTTCCTAATAATAAGGAATTAGCAGCTTAAATAAATACTTCCTAATAATAAGGAATTAGCAGCTTAAATAAATACTTCCTAATAATAAGGAATTAGCAGCTTAAATAAATACTTCCTAATAATAAGGAATTAGCAGCTTAAATAAATACTTCCTAATAATAAGGAATTAGCAGCTTAAATAAATACTTCCTAATAATAAGGAATTAGCAGCTTAAATAAATACTTCCTAATAATAAGGAATTAGCAGCTTAAATAAATACTTCCTAATAATAAGGAATTAGCAGCTTAAATAAATACTTCCTAATAATAAGGAATTAGCAGCTTAAATAAATACTTCCTAATAATAAGGAATTAGCAGCTTAAATAAATACTTCCTAATAATAAGGAATTAGCAGCTTAAATAAATATTTCCTAATAATAAGAAATTAGCAGCTTAAATAAATACTTCCTAATAGTGGGAGGATTAGCAACTTAATCAAATACTTCCTAATAATGGGAGAATTAGTAGCTTAATCAAATACTTCCTAATAATGGGAGGATTTGCAGCTTAAACAGATAATTCCTAATAATAGGAGAATTAGCAGCTTAAACAAATACTTGCTAATAATAGGAGAATTAGCAGCTTAACCAAATACTTCCTAATAATGGGAGAATTAGCAACTTAAACAGATACTTCCTAATAATGGGAGGATTTGCAGCTTAAACAGATAATTCCTAATAATGGGAGAATTAGCAACTTAAACAGATAATTCCTAATAATAGGAGAATTAGCAGCTTAAACAAATACTTGCTAATAATGGGGAGATTAGCATTACTGAGTTATTAGCTTAACTGAAATCAAAATTAAGCTTTTATCTATACTCCCAAATATCAATACTTTACAAATATAAATGCCATTTACTGCAAAGAAGAATAGAATCGTGCCGAATGAACTGATAAAGTTAATCTTCAACTTTAAAATTTGGAGTATAATTTTCTACTCAATATCCAGATTTCATTTTATAATATAAGCATCTGGCTTTTAAAATCCCTAGTTCTATTTCCTTTGGTTTGAGTAAAATGAACTCCATTTCTAGTTTTTTCCTGTTTATTTTATATGTCGTAATTAATTTGTCATTCATGATTTGCAGCTCTCTATGACAGTTTAGATGCATTAATTAAAAACATTGTCACTGCACTTTCTGGACCAGCTAAATCATTTTACGAGAGGGAATTTGATTTCTTCGATCAAATTACTAATATTTCCGGAACGATAAGACCCTATCCTAAAGGTAATACTTCAATATAAATTTGTTTTTTGTTATATTTACATAATAGAAAAGTAAATCAGCATGGCTGAAGCTTTGTTGTTTTATAATACCTGTATGATGTATGATAGGTATCATAAAGACTTTTTTTCTTATGTATATTACTGAATATTGTGTATTCAATTAATATTTTTTTGTTTATATTTTAGGACCTGAAAGGAAAAAGGCGTGTTTGGAGGCCTTATCAAAGATAACAGTCCAAACTGGTTGTTACCTTCCTTCAAATCCTGAAGCAATGGTTACAGATATTGATTATAAAAGTGGTACTCCTATGCAAAGGTTTTTATAAATTATTAGTTACTTTTAATATTATTATTTATATATGTAAGAGAATATTATTCATTAGCAAAAGGGGGCACTTTTATCGTCTCTGATAATTGTTGTTTGAAAATTTTCCTTGGTCTATGTAACTAAATAAATGTGTACTCTAGATGTTACATTTCTCTAAATTAATATTTAACTAGGAAAACAAAAATATCTCTTACCCCATCTGACTAATGAGTCATCTGGCTTCAATACCTGGCAAGAGATTTAAAATTAATCTTTTTTTTAATCATCTGATAAATTTTTAAGATATACATGTCTTGACTTTGAGGTTATTTTTAAAATCCGCTAAATTCTGTGTTAAAAATAGGGGAAATCACTGGTTAGTTGCAAAACTAGGCAAGTGGAGTGGTACTTGTGATAACCACTTTGAGTGTTTTTTTTTTTTTAATTAGAGAAACTTCTTCAAACCAATTCTATTGATATTAAATTTCAACATATTGGGGGAAGGATATTTAAATTTTGAGGGTGATCTCTTAGAATGGCATAATAATTTATTATATTATTTAATTCAAAATATTTAATGATGTTATGTTTGATAACTCATTTTATTCTCTTTGTGCTAAAACGTTTATGCTTAAGTAAATTCCAACAGCTTTTATAGTTTTATTATACTTAATTATTATTTATATTTTTTAATTATTAATTTATATTTTAGATGTATTGACTTTTAATTAAAATATATTAATTTAATAATTTTTTTTTTTAATTTTTGAACTTACTTTAAAAATATTTTCTACAATGAATAATAAAAAAAATCTAGTTGGCTGAGAAAGCGTACTTCTGTTTTTATATATGTAGTTTATTTATTTTTATTTTTAATAAATAAAATGTTATATTTTGCAGTGCTGCCAAAGCCCCATACCTAGCAAGATTTAAAGTTCGACGTTGCGGTATTAAGGATCTGGAATCATATGCTCTAGCTGTTTCATCTGGCGATCCAATTGCTGATTCTAAAATAGCCAATATGGCTCCTGAAACCTGGCAAGCAGCTATTTTCAAGGTAAATTTACTCTCTCTCTCTCTTTAAATTGGAAAAGTTAAGGCATATTGTATTAGATTAAATTTATCAAATGCAATGTATACCCTCAAATAGTCAATTAAAAAAAAAAAAATAATAATAATAATGGACAATAATATACCTCTGAGGTACAGAATATAGCATATTACAAGTATGAATGATACTGTCCGACAAGTTGCTTACTCTTCAATTAAGGAAAAGATAGTTTTGTCAGATGTGACACAATTATTTGTTTAAAAGTTGCTTGTTTTAATCAGTAACCACTTTATTTTCAGCACTTCTTTAGATTGTTACTCCCCTTATAAAGAAAACAGAGGGGAGTAACAATCTAAAAAAGGTTTATGGAATGTTCTTCTTTAGACTGTTACTCCTCTTATAAAAACAGTATTGTGATATTCCTTTGTCCTAAAGTACATTAGACTAAACATACCTTTTCTTAATAATTATTTAGTTTGTCATTTATATTCTAAAAACACAGCGGAGAGTAACAATCTAAAGAAGTACCTTATTTTCTTATAAATGTGTTCAAAAATAGACTGCCAATTGGTGAAAAATAGACAGGCACGGAACCAAAAATGATCCCTGATGTCCGAAACGGATTTCTGTCTTGGAATTTTTGAAATCGGAGAGCTAAAATTTTTTCGTTCTTCAGAACGATCACATTGCTTCCGTTACCTTTGGTAAGCTCGGAAGCAAAATGCAGGTGATGTACTGTTATAAACAGCTTGGTTTCCCGGTGAGATCTGCTTCACAAAGGGGTTTCCACGCAGATTTCACCAGAAAAACCAAGCTGTTTATTTCAATTCTACTCGCAGAAGCCTTCGCACCATGATATAATGTTATATATGACCTTCTTTAAGTATTGGCCATCATGTTTAAAACATAATTATGTATCATTGTTAGTTTTGTAAAGTTAAAATAATGTTGTAGGTGGGAGATGATGTGAGACAGGACATGTTGGCTCTTCAAGTTATTGGAATTTTCAAGAACATCTTCCAACAAGTTGGCTTGGATTTGTTTCTATTTCCTTACAGAGTTGTAGCGACATCACCTGGAGTAAGTTGAGTTTTTGTGATTTATTAGATATATGTTTGATATATAGGTATATGTGACATGTGGTCCTAACTTTATTTTATATTACATATATATATATGTATTAGCTTACACAATTTGTGTTAGTGAGACACCAAGGGATGTGCCACACAAGCACGACACATACGAACTGTTCTTAATTGGTCCTCTGGTATAGGTCCAGAGTTGGGTGGGCGTGGGCATCGTCAGGCCCCTGATAAGTAGGAGGCGATGTAATGATGCAGGACATGGCGTAATGCCGATCCAACATATTTTTGATGTAATGTCTGCGGTTGGAACAGTTCCTATGTGTCACACTTGCGTGGCATAACCCTTGGTGTCTATCACTAACACAAATTGTTTACCTTATTGCAGTGTGCAAAACACAGTATCACATTGCTGATGAGTATTAGCTTATTTTCTTTTTTTTATTATTATAAATATATCATGCTTTATTTCATTGTAAGGTCGGGCTCCTTTGCTTAGAGTCTTGCACTTATAAGAAAATAAACTTTCCTTCCTCATTCAAATACTTGTTTTGCTCCAGGCATCTTCTAATAAGATCATTTTATACATTGATGGCTGACAAACAAATGCTTGACGCTAAGCAGGGGGGGGGGGGGGCTGGAAAATAAATTTAAAAAATCAACATCAAATAACTTAAATAAGGAGAAAGTGGAACAGATGTGTAGAACTATACAGGTGAGCTCCAGAGGTCTAACTGGTGAGAAATAACCTGAACTGTGTGCCTGGATTTAAGAAAAATGGAGTATGCGCAGTAGGAGGGGCACGTTTGTAGAACGTGGTCCGCCATCAGTTTTTTTAAACATTTAACCCAAATAATAACTATTTATCCATACTAATTTTTAAATATAGATGATACATTTTTTAACACATTCTTAATAGGTTTGTTCCAACCGCCAGTTCCGAATCAGTTTCGGATTAATCCGTGATTGACATAATGCGCATGCGTGATCATTGACCGTTGGGAATTGATTTGTGATTTCGTTTTTGTTGGAACGCTCCTTTCTCGAACCACACTGTTTGATGTGGCTGGTTTTAGCACTGTTATAAAAAAAAACTTGTTTTAGTAGACTCACGGCACACGTATTTTTATTGATATAATCCTGAATGGTCTTTTGTTTTAAAAAACAAATATTAATCTTAGTCCTGTTAGAGGAAGAAAAAATTCTGAAATAAATCGGATTCTTTCGATATTTGTTTGAAAATGGAATAAGTACCAAAAGTACATCTTGGAAATAGTCCAATTTGTATTTTTTTCAGAAATATCTAGAAAATGTCATTATATGTATATGCACAAAAATTAATCATCGCATTCGTACAAAATCATTTAAAAAATAAGATTTGAATCACAAGAAAGGAAAATAATAGGCGAGCAAAATCAAAACAGAAACAATAAAGCGGAAGGTTACGTTTCTGTTCACCGAAATTCAATCCCAAACTACTAGTCCCTGCCTCCGATCGCTGACTGCTCTGACTGGTACCAAACCAATCCGTGATTCAATCAGAGTGGTTGGAACAGCCGACTAACAGTCAGAGTTTGAGTTTGGGCTTCGTTGGAACGCCCTGTTCATAATGTGCATGCGTCAACAGTTCCAAACCTGTTTGGAAGTGCGGTTGGAACAAACCTATTATATTTAATTTGATTTCAGTGTGGGGTTATTGAATGTGTTCCCGATGCTAAATCAAGAGATCAGCTTGGCAGACAAACTGATATAGGAATGTACGAATATTTCCTCAAGACATACGGTGATGAAAACACCAAGGAATTCCAGGTTAGACGTTTTTATTTATTTACTGTTTAAAAGGATTCTTTTTTATTACAATATGTTAGAATAAAAAGACTTTAAAATTGGGACTGAGAGAAATCTTTTTTTTTTAAAAAAATTACTGTTAAGGGTTTTTGCATAATACCATGTGTGAGATCTCACATCCTGTTAGATTTGACTATACTCATGCCATTATACTTTGTAAAACTGACAGCTCAGATTGGCCAACTTATGTCAGGGAAGAAATAAAGCCACTAGGCGGTTATCTTAAGGTTATCCAGTGATATTTTTGTTTGCCTAGTTGGCCTGACCTTCTATCCGCCAAAATCTCAAGCTCTCATTGGCTCCCCTCCTGTTTTTTTATTTTTCCTCTCGGTCAGAATAACAAAGTATAATGGCATGTATATGAACATGTGAGGTTTGTTTGGATGAATAAATGGAGAAACCTGTCTTATTTTTAAGAATTGAGAGAAATAGTCCCTTCTCATAACAAATACGTAGGTCAAGTAAAAAAATAAGGTTCCCACATTTTTTTCAGGTGTAAGGCATTTTTTATTGCAATAAATAAGTATACCATCTGAAAGCTTGTACTTTAAACTATTTTTCTACATAGTCACCAGATTTTTCTACGCATTTTTCCTGACGTGTTATCCACTTCTGAAAACCCGCTTCGAAGAACTCCGCCGCCAGGCCACCAATGAACTTGGTGACCGCTTCCTTCACCTCTTTATCTGTACTGAAGCGTTGTTCTAAGTGTTGCTTCAATTTCGGAAAAAAGTGGAAGATCAGGGCTCTAGGAGGCTTGATCAAGCAATTGAGTACATCAAGCAATTGCAGTACAGATGAAGAGGTGAAGGAAGCGGTCACCAAGCTCATTGGTGGCCTGGAGGCGGAGTTCTTCGAAGCGGGTTTTCAGAAGTGGATAATTCGTCAGGAATTTTTTTTTAATTTTATTGAATAACACAACTACAATGTAAATTGTAATAAGTGATAATGATAATAATGATAATGTGGCGTGAAAAGACATGAAGAAGAAGTAGTCCAGTGACTACACTTCCTTAGCAGTAAATACATATAGTAAAGTATTTATAGTACAGAATAACTAATGATAAAATAATGTTAATAAAGCGGATTAGATTCATTATAATAGATGTTTAAGATAATACAAGAGAAACAATATTTTAAGATAAGAGATCTCTAGGCCATCTCCTCTTCAAACGTCTTGGTGGATTGCTTGGTATAAACTGAGAGGACATAAGTTGTACAAGAGGATTAGGATGGTGGGATATGGATTCATGGAATTTTTTATATCGGGATACGGTTAGATCTCGGACAAAAGGCACATTTAAATCTTCATGGAGAGTTAGGTTAGAAACATAAAAAGGAGCATTGGTTATTTTTCTAAGGATTTTTGACTGCAGGATTTGGAGACGACAGGAATTGGAAGGGTCAGGAAATATGCGTAGAAAAATCTGGTGACTATGTAGAAAAATAGTTTAAAGTACAAGCTTTCAGATGGTATACTTATTTATGGCAATAAAAAATGCCTTACACCAGAAAAAAATGTGGGAACCTTATTTTTTACTTGACCCTCGTATTTCTTAATTTTTCATAACTGCTCAACGTTTATGAGGCCATCATATTATTTTACTTCTTGAATTCATTATATGTGCTTCGTATGTTGACTAATTTTTTTTTTAAACCTACTTAGTTTATTGGTGCATTTAATTTTAATAATTTAATTCTCAGCTTTTCTGTTTTTCCTTTAAGGTTTCTGTACAAAGTACGATAAGAAACCTTTTTAATGGCTTAGTCATTCTGTCTGTCCGTTGGCTTGTTTCAATTCATAAACTACTACAGCTAGGAGCATTAAATATTTGACACACTGGTGCATCTCAGCATTTGTCACAATTGTACACTTTTTAGAATTTCACACAATATTTCCAAGATTGCAGCCAATATGGCGGGGGACTAAAAAAAAAAAAAAAGTTTTTAGACACCATGATATGTTATACATTAATTTAAAGATCTAGAAGTGTAGAAAAAGAATATGCGACTATTAAAATTGCACACTTAATATTTACAAGATAGTGGCCAATATTGCGGGCGACTAAAATAAGTTTTTAGTCTCCATGACATGTTATACATAAATTTAAAGGTCTATAATTGTAAAAAAAAGAATATGCATTTATTAAAATTTTACACTTAATTATACAGAAACCGGCCATAATCACCTCATGTACTTAAGCTCTTTTGAAGCGCCTTACTTGTTTATTTTAGTTAATTATATGCTTTATTATTATTTTTTAAAATGTATGCTTTTCTTTTATTTAAATAGACTGCTAGAAGAAATTTTGTGAGATCTATGGCTGCTTACAGTGTAATTGGTTTTCTATTACAAATAAAAGATCGGCACAATGGAAACATCATGTTGGATTCTCGTGGACACATTATTCATATCGGTAAGTTGTTCATTACACTCACTTGCTGCTAGCTCCTCCATTATTTTGTATTTATTGTCATTTACTTATCTTAAATGAACTTTTTTTTCAGATTTCGGCTTCATGTTTGAGTCGTCTCCCGGTGGGAACCTTGGTTTTGAGCCAGATATAAAACTAACCGATGAAATGGTCATGGTAATGGGAGGTAAAACCGAGGCTGCTCCGTTCCGTTGGTTTACCGAGCTTTGTGTTCAGGCTTACCTTGCTGTTAGGTTTGTATCATTTTCGTTATCATACTGTTTATATACTGTTATACAGGGTGGGGCAAAATATATGTTTCAGTTTCAAAGAGATGTAGAAAAAAACCTATTTAACTTACAGAAATAAGGTTTATATTGTTCGATTCGGTAGATAATATAGTTTTTTACATTAAGTTTTGAAGATGACGTCATGAAGATGGTGCCCGTCAGCCGCGATACATTCTTGAAGACGATTCTGAAAGTTTTCAACCACTCTAGGGCACATTGGGATGGGTATATCCATAACTTCCTCCCTTATTCTTACCTTGAGCTCTTCCAGGGTGTGTGGACGATGTTTAAAAACTTTTTCCTTTAGGTATTCCCAAAGAATAAAACCACAAACACTCAAATCTGGTTAGCGTGCAATAGCGAAAATTCTGTTTATTAACAGTTTCACAAAGTTGGAAGTGGGCCTCGTCACTGAATGTATCGTGGCTGACAGCCGTCATCTTCATGACGTCATTTTCAAAACTTAATGAAAAAAAAACTATATTATCTACTGAATCTTCCAATATAAATCTTATTTCTGTGAGTTAAATAGTTTTTTTGGGTCCGTAGGCAAAAGCCAAGGACCCTTATATTTTCACGCGTGTGTCTGTCTGTCCGTCCGTCTGTCGCATGCTCTCACGGCTGCACCTTTCGTCTGATGACTTTGAAATTTGGCATGTATATGTCTTGTACCTACCCACACATGTTAAAAATATATCGACTTAAAAAAAATATTTTTCAAAATATATAGGGTAAAAAAACTTAAGGGTTTAATTTTTTTTCGACATCGTGAGGGGTATCATATTAAAGGGTACGTCGAGCTGATTACAAAAATATATAATTCTTTGGTTATAACTTTGATAGGGCGAGCGTAGGTACGTTTGAAGTGGGTGTGAAACGTGTCCCCCCCCCCTCTATCTCGCTTATGTGAAGTGCAAAAAATCTGAAAAAATTCCTGAACATTCTTCGACCAAAAGTAAAGATACCACTTTTTGGAAATTTCGAAAAAAAATATTATTTTATTTTTTATTGGCAAAATACGTTTTTTTTTTTATAATTATGGACTTTTCAATGTATTTATATGTTTACAGTCCGGTTTAGTGGTAATAAAATACACCATCAGAAGTTTGTTTATGTATTTTGAGAATATCAGACCCATAAAATATTTCAAAGTAGGCTTTTTAGCATTTTAAAAACACCATAAATAGGGTACTACTTAACTATACAATGTGGCCTACGGACCCTCGTTGTGTGCTGACTAGCACTCACTTGACCTGTTTATTTTTCTGCATCCCTTTAAAATCGATACATATCTTTTGCCCCACCCTATACATACCGTTCATATAAGTATGTAGAGTAGTGATAGAGCTTTGCAGGTGTAAATAAATTTAACAGTTTAATACATGTTACTCTTACTTATTTTGACTCTAAAAGATCATTTTCAGTCAGTTTAAATAAATTAATGATGATAACGTAAAAATATAGAGAAATAAAATCAACCTCGACAAGGGTGAACCAATATTAAAAAAGAAAAAATAAAATTGACTAAATTGCACAAATTTCATAGTAACTGTGTACTATATACTATTTCTAACTATAATTATAAAATTAAAAAATAAATAAAGAAATAAAATCTCAGATATTAACGTTAAATTTACATTATTTAGGTACTAAATATTCTAGTTAGAATGAATTTAATATGTAGGTACTAATGTAATCATAGTTAGAAATAGAACACAGTTACCATGAACTTTGTGCAATTTAGTCAATTTTATTTTAACTTCAAATCCATGATTATAGGACTTTTTTAATATTGACGCTCTCTTTTTGAGATGGATTTTTTTACTCTATATTTATCCTACGTTTATATTACTCTATATTATCCTAACATTTCTGGGAGCAACTTAAATGACGTAATTTATTATTATTGAAATAAATAAATCTTATATTTGTTATAAAGTAGAGCATCAACTATCCGAACTAATGTTGTGAAGGGTAGTTTAGATATCAATAAAAATAAGAAAAAAAAAGGTAAAATAAATTCATCATGTTTGTACAAAAAGTATTTTTGTTTATTTATCTATTGTAACTAGTAAAAATATAGAATTTTACAGCTAACAATACTTCTGTTTTTATATATGTAGTTTATTTATTTTTATTTTTNCTATACATACCGTTCATATAAGTATGTAGAGTAGTGATAGAGCTTTGCAGGTGTAAATAAATTTAACAGTTTAATACATGTTACTCTTACTTATTTTGACTCTAAAAGATCATTTTCAGTCAGTTTAAATAAATTAATGATGATAACGTAAAAATATAGAGAAATAAAATCAACCTCGACAAGGGTGAACCAATATTAAAAAAGAAAAAATAAAATTGACTAAATTGCACAAATTTCATAGTAACTGTGTACTATATACTATTTCTAACTATAATTATAAAATTAAAAAATAAATAAAGAAATAAAATCTCAGATATTAACGTTAAATTTACATTATTTAGGTACTAAATATTCTAGTTAGAATGAATTTAATATGTAGGTACTAATGTAATCATAGTTAGAAATAGAACACAGTTACCATGAACTTTGTGCAATTTAGTCAATTTTATTTTAACTTCAAATCCATGATTATAGGACTTTTTTAATATTGACGCTCTCTTTTTGAGAGCCCGGGGTAGAGTTGCAGCCACTTCACACATTATACATATGCACATTGTACCGCCGAAGCGAGTATGATGTGATCAATAGTGAGCCATATAAATCAGAGAGTCGCGGTGAGGAATCGAACCCCATCTCGTTCCACTAGTTGGGATAAATAAACGGAAAGATAACTCAGATGTTCAGATAATTGATACTCTACAGTACTTGCAAATGAAGTATAATTAAATTGTTTTAACTAGGAATGTCTATCTCCCAGTGTTAATAATAATTATAATTTGATTTAAATGATTTGTTGTGAATTATTTCAGGCCTTATCGAGAAGCTATAATATCACTGGTAAGCTTAATGTTGGATACTGGTCTTCCATGTTTCCGAGGCCAAACTATAAAGCTGCTTCGAGCAAGATTCGCTCCTAATGCTAGCGACAAGGAAGCCGCAACTTACATGATTTCTGTTATCAGAAATTCTTATCTTAATTTCAGGACTCGTACTTACGATATGATTCAGTATTATCAAAATCAAATCCCTTACTAAATATTTTAATTTCTTTTTGTATTACGAACGAAAGAACTCTTTATTAATTTCCTTTAAGTTTAGAATTGATGGGAAAGTATTCCTTCTTAGAATAATTTAATAGGGAATTGATTTTTATTTTTTTCTTAAACTGATATTTGTATTAAAATTAATCATATGTTGACAAATTAATGACCTTTATTTGACTGGAGCTATTTTAAATTGGTTATAAGCAGAATAATTTTTACTTTATTCTTGCATTGACTGACTGTAGGAGATGCTTTTAGAAGAGGAACTAGTTTAAATGGGAACAATTAACAGTAATTGTTTGAATAACTTCCGTGACAAGGCGTTTCATTTTGATTATAGTCATTTGGAAATCAAGGTGTTTTTTGTTAATTTTTTAAAGATTTTGAGTGAGCATGTAAAAATATCAAGTTCTTTATACTATGCTGGTATTATACTAGAAAAATAAATGTATGTCAATGTTTATATTAGTTCTTAACTCTTTAGCGCACGGATGTAAACATAGCTACCACCGTAAAACCCCCTAAAAACTGATCCCCTGAAAAACGTGTGTGATTTTGGAAATAGTAAAAAAAAGGCCCTCAAATTTTTTTTTTTTAAAAATATGCTTATTATTATTTGGGAAATATATGTATATATACAAAGACATAATATGTACAAAGTTGGGTGTTAAACAGAGGAGGGAAACCCAATTAATTTGAACCGTGCGTTAAAGGGTAAAAAGAAACATCCATAGACATTTTTGAAAATTAAAAAGTTTTATTTCTTGCTTAAAACCAATTTCGAATGAGCTCATACACACTATGTAAAATTACGAAAAAAAATTGTCCAATACATTCCAAGGCTTTGGTACTGGAATTTTGTATTTGTCCGGAGCATTTAAAACTGTTAGATAATTTTACTAGCTGTGATTTTATTTTTATACGTTTAGAAAATATATAGATGATTCACTTTTTCTAAAAATCACATTAAGGGAAAATAAAAGGGTCAGTATTAGATTGGTGAAAGTATTTTTAATGGTGAAGGCTGCACCATTTATCCGTTTTAGACTGAGGATGAAAAGTAGTTCAAATTATTTTAAATAAGGTCATCAGCCATATTTCCCCGATTTAAACCAATCATCCTAAACTCTAGTTACTCCTTAACTATGAAAAACTTATAACTGAAAAGTGACAATATAAGAATACAAAGAAACTTAAATAACAAAAAAATGTTATTTTTTATTTAAATGTTATTCATTGAATCCCACCATTGGCTATGTCTATCCAGATAGTAAACAGACTTTTTTTATTATTACTTATATTTTGGTGTAAATACGTGTGGGTCATCATTATGTCCCCTTAAGGGAAAAAGTCGTATTTTTACCACAAATGCTGTTTAAATTGATCAATTAACTGGTATAAAACCATAAAAAAGAAATCTCTCCAATAAAGTAACTTTAATGTACAAAGCTAGCTTTGAATCACTAGAGGTCGACCAAGAAGTCATGAACACGGTAGAAACTGAAAGCTTAGCTTCGTTTAAAGTCGGGACTTCCGAGTATTGCCGAAATCAGTATAGTCGGATGCTATTCTAGTTTGTATGTTATGCGCAGTTATGTCAAATCTCACGAATAACAACAGGAAGGTTTCCAATCTGTTAGGTTTCCTGTTTTGTTTGTTTTTATACTGTACGAATTATAGTCACAACTGTCCTAAACGATTTTCGTACGATCCACAAATCCACGGGATGATGCAAATACAAAGGGCGCTACAAATAACGGGGTAGGAAATCAAAAGTAACAAATCAAACTCAGAAATAAAGAGGAATAATCAATAAATAATAATAAAGATATTATCGTATAGTAGAAGTGATTTCTTATCAGGTACAGTGTTGCCTGTGGCAAAAAATATAGAAGTTAAAAAAATAAAATGATTAATAACCAAAGAACAACACTGTGTTTTTTGACAGTGATCTATTTTATTAAAAACTGACTGTACATGACGACACTAGCTCACTCCTCAGATTTCCATGACTTCTTGGTCGACCTCTAGTAGTCATATTCAGTACTAGTGAGAGAATTCAAAATGACACTCTTTACTTTAGCACTCCCCTTCTCTGTCTCAATAGTCTGCCCTACAAAAGTCTCAAAGGTTTGTGTGTTTGTCTCCCCAAGACATTGAGACTCCTGGAGTTTATTATGCTATTTTAAGATTGAGTCTTATTATGTGTAAGACTAAATCTTTTACCAAAATCTGAAGGACAATGAGTTCTTAGCGTTTTCTTAGCATATATTTAATATTCCTTTGTCTTAATAGTTAAATTAGACTAAGGGATGTTATCACATTTATATACACAGGTGTGACATTCCTTTGACCCAAGGTACATTGGACTAAATATCCCTTTGTCTTAATAGTAATTTAGACAAAGGAATACATACTACTCTGTTATTGTTCCTTTGTCTAAATAACTATTAAAACAAAGGGATATGGGGGGGGGGTGCTAAAGGAAAAAAAGTACTGTCAAAATGTGAAAGAGAAAGTATCAGTGTTGGATTTAAGACAAAGATTTGATCTGAACTTTGTTTTTATAATAAAATAAATCCAAACCTGGTCGTATTATTTACTATTGCAGTTGTACAATTGAGAGATTGTTTCCTTAGGGTAAGTGTCCATCTGAGACTAAATCTCGAGAGCTAGTCTCGAGATTAGTCTCAGAACCTTATCCACTTGAGAGCAACATCAGCCTTTCTCGAGTCTCGGAGAGTCGGCGAGTCTCCTAGACTAGTCTCAGCCCCATGTCCACTAGCGATAACAATCTCGAGAGCGAGTCTCGATACTAAAAAGTCTCAGATGGACACTTACCCTTACAGTTTGAATTTTAAAATATGTAATTGTCTCCTTTTTGGTAGGATTTATGGATGAACACACAGATGTATATTTTAAAATACACCTATTTTAGAAGCTACAGTTTATACTTAATTAGTACTATATTTTCTTAAATTTAACTCATTTGTTTAATTTTTTTAATTATTGTAGTACTCAGTGCTTGATTTGTGACGATACGTACCGATACCTCTGACAGAAGATTGTTGGTGCAGATGGGGGTTTATTTTTTACCAATGTTTTTTTCTTCACTTTTTTTACCAAGTGTGAATAAACGTTGTATTCATACTAAAAGTGCTAAAATAACGTTTTAAAAAGTAAAAATTTCAAAAGTTTTGGACCACAAGGTCCTAGTTTGGGAACCTTTTTTACAGATCAAGCACTGGTTATACTTATTAAAACAAAAATATTTCTATAACAGTATAATACTGTAGTAAAATGTTAATGATTATAATTATTTATATTTATTTATTTAATTTAAATTAGTTAATTAATTATCTGTTTTTATGTTGATAAATTACCTGATTGTTTATCATATATCTGTGATGACATTAAGTTGCTAAAGAAAAAAGCATTTACAATTTGTTTGGTTTAATTTATTATTCATTTTTTTAATTATTTCATGAATATCAACGTTTGTTACCAAAGATGTTATAGCAATTTATATTATAAATGTAAATCATTTGTTATGTCCTTATTAAAATGAATTTATTTATTTTTTCTCAAATAAAATATTTTGTTTTTTGTGTGTGTAAAGAAAATGTATTCCTTTCACATATTGCTTTCTTAAGCTATAGAAACTATGTTACCTAAAGTATAGCGACTTGGGCCTACAGACATCTTATAGGAGGTATAGTTGTGGCCACATAAAGATTGGGCTAATCTTTAAATGCCAAGCCTGATACATACTGTTTTGACCAGATTATACTTTGAAATTTGGATATATTAAAAAGATTATGCCCCTATTGTGGTTATTATTAGGGGCATAATTATTTATGAAACATAAGTCAAGTTCTTGCAGCTACTCAGCTTATTGTTTTTACAATTTCTTTTAAAAAATAAGTCAAAATAGTTACTAGAACTCACCATGTGGAGGAGGTTGCATTGCATGAGCTCTACCCTAGCCCTTCCAACCACCCTGCCACAAGGTAGAAACAAAGCTTGTAATGCAACTAGCTTCAGAAATTAACTTTTTTTAAAAAATTTGATTTTATATCTGTAGTTATGCCAATCCAAGCATTTTACTACGTCTTTTAATAAATATTAAACGATAAAATATTATCCAGAAAAAAAGGTGAAATATTCATCTAAAAGAATAAGGTGCAAGAGAAATTAACATGTGCTATAAAGGCTTTCAAAACAAACTTAAAATTCAAACTTAGCACAGCAAGATTAGATAACATACAAAACAGATGATATTATCACGGGGCAAAATCTTTTTCCTACTAGCGGCAGCAAAGTTCCGCATTATTCATTACTGAACTAGTTTTAGGCATGAAAATTTTATTTCTTTGAGGTTTCAAGAAAAATTTACAGTACGCAGCAAAATTGTTTCTTGCTGAAGATTTTTTCAGGCTAAGCCACACCCACATTCCCTACTACAAATAAATAAACAAACAACCTTTTGTTTTAAATAATCTTTAACCTAAATTATTTGAACAATTTACCTTAAAAATATTACAAATTTATAAAAAAAAGGATTATAAATACTTAGTTTTAAGTTTTAAAAAATCGGTCAGAGACAACTCAGACAAACTTTCTCATATATGTACATTTCATTACTATTGGAAATTTCATCAAAAATATCATAAAAATAACTTCCCCCGGTCGGGGAATCAAACCCAGGCTCTCTCCATCCGCGTTTTAAGCTATTTTATCAGGAACTAGATTTTTCCCGGGAAAACGGCTTATATCATTAGATTCGTATTTAAATTGACTACATTTTAGAATTTTTTAATCAAAATCGTCGGAACAGTTTTCGAGAAATAATTTTTTTTCGTGTTTTTTCAGAGTTTTTGGGGGGTAGCGCCCTCAAATTTGGAGTTAAAATTCATTTCTCGATTTCGCCTCAGGGTATGATTTTTCTGAACGTGTATGCCATATTTCGTCAAAATCGGCCCAGTAGTTTAGGCTTCAGGCGTCTGCACAGACAGACAGACATTTTTTAAAAACCACTTTTTTGGACTCAGGGGACCTCAAAACGTGTAAATCCATCAAAATCGAATTTTCGCGCCATCACAATACTTTCTCTTTATATGAGAAAGTAAAAAGAACGGAGTAAAAAGATTTAAAAAAAAATTAAAAATATTACTGAAGTCTTAAAATAAAATAATCATAAATAAATTAAATTAGTGGCAACACTGCAGCTAGTCTATTATCAACATTTTGTTTTGTTTTTACTGATTTCTGCCAATTCATTTTTTATAATATACTGACCTATAGTATTTTGATATGTAAGTAAGTATTATGAAATAAATCTTATCTGTAGAAAAAATGTTGTATGCATGAAGGCAGTAAAAGAAACATTTCTGCTTCAATGATATATTACCTGCCTCGGCAGTTACTTTCCATAGCCTGACGTCGCCTCTGGCTTGGAGGCTAACTTAATCATTCACCAGAAAAGTTCCATGTTGCTGCCTAGTTACATAAATAATAAATAACTATTTTTGACTCAAATTTCTCTACTTCTATTTTTAGTGTTTTTTTAATTTGCTTACAATGTACTAACATTGCCTTACCTCATTTTTATACACGGAAGATTAAGCCTCCGTGTCACTAGTTTAATGCTTCTTTCAACAGCTTGACTGTGGCTATGATAATTAGTAGTAATTACATCTATTAGCAGCTGCATCTTCAATTCAAATATCATCTTCAATTGATAAATACTTAGTTGAAGATGATTCTGTAATATTTTCACAGTCCCAACTGATTAGATTTAAGTATCCTTCTGTGTTAAAATTAATATTGGGATTTCTAAAAGGCCAAACATCTATTTTTTTGTTCAACTTTACTCAACACTAAGTTCTTGTTCCACGCTTCAACTCTAATATCATAAGGATCATTGTGAATGGCTGCCAGCTATAGGTTTTCTGATTGAAGATCAGTTGATCAGTGCTTAAGTCTTTAATTTTTATATTTTACTGATCAATTTAATGTTTGCTGAATGTCTTTCAGTATAAGGTACATCTGGTGCAGGAACTGAAGACATCACTATACCCACTTCAGCGGTACAATGTACAGGTATGATGTGGGAAGTGGCTGCAACTCTCCACCCCGGGGTTATTAAAATGGACCTAATATGGCCTTGCTAGGTTCCAACTAGTGGTTCATCCTCCCCATCTAACCATTACCATTATTTAATATACAAAATACAATTTTTTGGTGTCCGAAAATCTAAGGAAGAGTCAACCAACATACTCTGCACCCTGCAAAAGTAATGGTTTGGTGAAGTGTAAATGCAGGATGAGTGCTTCCCAAACTGACAAAGGATAAGTTCTTTGCGTTGTATACTGATAAACCACGTTGATTAATAACGGCACAATTGATTGTTGATTTTCAGGATAAAATTTGATTATTTTAATATGTTTATCAGTTAAGAATTTCTCTAAATTTAATTTCCCAGGATTACACTTTAATAACATAAAAAAAAGTTTTATTGTGGATATATTCTTTTTATTTATTTTTTTTTTTTTTTTTTTTATTTTTTGTGGTTTTAGTCCCTTTCAACTGCTTACTTGGGTCTATATTTTTTTTTATATTTTTATTTANGTCTATATTTTTTTATATTTTTATTTATCTATGTTATTTTTTTAACCTCATAAAAATTTAGAAATTTTCTTAAACACTGAAAAAAATGTAGTAAGGAGTGTTCCGCCCTCATTTATAGTTTTTTAATTCGGAAACAATGTTTCTGATACCTTCAGCAACCTCCAGAACAGCTTCAAGTGGATCACCTTTGAAAATGGCAAAATTATTAGATCCTTTAACATACCAACTTTGTACCACTTAACTTTTCATTACTTGAGGTGAAAACTACTATAGCTATAGTAAACTAGAATATATGCCCATATGAGCTCTAGTTTTAGTCAACTATACGTATAGTTTACTATCTTCTAGTCGAATTATACGCTACACATATAGAAATATCACTATACAGAGGGGCCACACGAGAAGGAATCAAAACTATACAACAACAAGTATATAATAACAAGTATTCACCTTTAGAAGCATTCTCTTCAATAAGTTTTTGCAATAAGTTATTAATAGGTTATGAGGAATTAAAGTATAAGCTTTTGGTAAAAATGTAACTTTTTTTTATTATTTATTAATTAAAAAATTAACATATGAAATAATATCTGTGTTGCTGTTGAATATTTAAGATTTGGCAGCGAGTTCAGATATAAACTGGATGAGAGTTCGTACCGGGCGGCCGGTCATGCCTGAATGTAAGTATGCAACTGTGTCGGTATCGGGGCCCATTACTCCGGCAATGTCCATGTGCATCCAATCACCCTTAGGAGCGAATTCCTGTAACAATGCATGTTGTTATGAGTCAAAATAATAATAATAATAATAATAATTTGTAGCTAGAATCATTGGTGCAGTAATTTTTCATTGAAATTGTAAAAGAACAAACCTTCAAGAAAGCAGCTGCCTTGCAAGCACCACCTCCCCCAGTCTTTCCAATATTGTTGACATCGACGGATGCAAATTCTAAACAAATAAATAAATATAAATAGTATTATTACGCCCCTCTAAAAATATATATATTAAATGTCAAAACTTTTTTAAGATTTTATTGCAAAATATAGACTCTGTTATTTACCTGTCATTTGTTGTGAGTACTCTTTGTAAAGAGGGAATCGCCAGACTCTGTCGCCAGTGTAGGATCCAGCCTGTTGTAACTTATTGAACATTTCAGATGATGTAGAGAACACTCCACACAGCACAGCGCCCAAAGCTGTTCCCATAGCACCTAATTACATAAGCAATCAACAATTAATTATACTGTGTGATATAAAGAAAATTCACAAAAGTGCTAGTCTCTGAGAAGTGAACAAAAAAAATAAAAATTTACTTTCTATTCCTTGTCATAGACTCAAAGAATCTGAAGTTGGAAGCTTGGTCATTGAAATAAAACTTTTAAATAATTTAAAAATAGAAACTCAGGAGTTATCCATTGAACTTTTTAAAGAATGTATGAAACAAAAACACCGATACTCATTTTGTACCACAAATGAATATTTTGATGTCTTTTATTTTATTTGTTAGGTTTTATTATTGAATATTATCTGTATTATTAACACATTCCTTGTTACTTTTTCTACTTTCGGAATAAATTATGTATTTATTTATTTTAATTCCGAATTATTTCCTAATATAGTGTTTTTAGATTTACCAGTAAGAGTTGCAATATCGATGGTAAGCATAGGTTTGAAGGTTGAAGCGTAGCACAGAGCATCTGCCAAGATGAGACGTCCCTCAGCGTCGGTGTTATCCACGATAATGTTCTTTCCATTCATAGCGGTCACTACATCACCGGGTTTTGTGGCACGTCCACCGGGCAGATTTTCAGTCAACGGTGTAAGACCTAAGAAGAAAAAAATTAATATGCAACAAAAAATATTCATAAAGCATCTCATAAATAGAGCTTTACAAAGAGTTGAACCATTAAAAATAATTTTGGAAACATTCAAAGTCCCATTTGAAATTGACAAACTATTTCCAAATGAATTATTTTCAAGACCGAGAAGTAAAACATACCGACAACATTAACAGGTACTTTAAGGGCAGCCAATGCCTTGATTGTGGACACAACGCAAGCAGCTCCGGACATATCAGCTCTCATGTGGTCCATTTTTGCTGGGGGTTTCAGACTGATGCCACCAGAGTCAAATGTCACACCCTTGCCTGTCAAAAAAAAAAAAACATTTAACAAGCGGACATTTTAGTACTAAGTATAATGTACTACATGAACAACTTAAGTATAATAGTCCAGGAGGTAGCATGCTTAAGGCTCTACTGCCTTTTGAGGTAAGAAAAAACAGTCAAATTAAAATATTATTGGTTCTAAGCAAGATATCGAAAATCTAAGTACAGGCTTCATTCTCAATTTTAATTCTGCACAATTTGAGCCCTATTTCAACTCCCCATGATAAATAGTACAGGTGCCATTTCAATACAACGATAAAACTCGTATTGAAATAGTTGTAGTATTTATTGTAGTAGGGAGTTGAAATAGAGCTCAAATTGTGCAGAATTAAAATTGGGAATGAAGCCTGTACTTAGATTTTTGACATCTTGATTAGAACCAGTAAAATTGTCATTTTAATGATTTTTTTTTTAACTTCAAAGGGCGGTAGAGCCTTAAAAGTGAGTGACTAACATCAAGCTAGAATTTTGTGGTGCCCTCCAAGGGGACATTATAGGCCGTAAGCTGTTACATAAAACAGACCTTTTTTGTGGACCATGAGATTTTCACGATCCTGACTACAACATTAATTAGTAGACTGAAAATCAAGTTGATGTTAGTTAGTAACTTTTTAATAAAGGTTACTAAAAAGTAACACAACAATATTATCACCACAATTTTATATTATAAAACAGATACGTTGCGACATTTATATCATCTTAAGTGCGTGTTAGCTTAGCGAGTGAGACAACCTCTTTTGAAAAAAAAAAAAAACCAACTAAATTAGTGTGGCACATAGCTTCCTCGCATCCTTTTACAAGCTATTATTGTCTAATTTATTTGTTTTTTTAATAACTCAAAATTATTTGGATTTCTTACATGAAATTAAGTATCAATTAAGCAAAAGTTAAAGAGCGCAGAGGGTTGAAATTAGTTTGGGGCTATCTGCGGTCAAGTTTAGACAAACCATCCAAATTTCATAAAAATCAGAGCAGTACTTTTGAAGATATAGGTCTAAATAAATGTATGTTTTTGATCATATTGAAGAGAGTCAAGTGGGTGCAGAAGGTTGAAACTTATATGGGACCAACAATGGGCTAATTATGATTTACCATACAAATTTAAATAAAATCGGATGTGTTGGTTCACAAAAATAGAGCAGCAGATAGAAAAAGATGTCTGAAACGGATTTCTGTCTTGGAGTTTTTGAAATAGGAGACATAAAATATTTCGTTCTTCAGAACTTTTCACATAGCTTCCCTCACTTTTGGTAAGCTCGGAAGCAAAAATCCAAAAATAAATAACTCAAGTTAAATAATGCAATGTTCTCACCAACAAGTACGACTGGGCTTTGACCACTTGGTCCTCCTTGGTACACAACCTCAAGAAATTGAGGTGGTTCAGCGGATCCCCTGCTCACACTGAGGAATGAGCCCATTTTCATGCCCTCGGCCCAAGCCTGGTCCCTTACAGTTACAGTTAAATTACTCAACCCTGTCAATTCCTTTTCAGCTGTCTGGAAAAACAGAGAAAGTTTACAATTAAATAAAAATAAATAAACAAGTCTTACTATTAGTATTAAACATTACTATTCTTAGCCTAACGGGAGTTATATTTATAGGATAGTAATATTTTATAGGATTTCAGTAGAAGAATAAAATTACGCATAACTTAGTAACTTTAAAGTACAACATAAGCGATCTCACCACCTAAAGTATTTTTTTTTTTTATTTATCAAAGCATCTATCAGCCTTCATAATGCTATCATCAGTGCCAAAACAGAGATACATTAACAAAATGATGCTCTAGCATTGTACTGTAATAAAATCATGTCAGGTTGGAATGAGTTTAGGACTGTAGTTGAGTTTAGTAGTTATTTAGAGATTGTAGTTATTTAGGACTGAGTTTAGGATTCGCACTGTATTAAAAACAATCAAGGAAACCTAACAGTTTGGGAACCTTCCTGTTGATATTTGTAATTATTGACATAACTGCGCATGTCATACAAATCAGTACGGGTTTCGGTGGGGGGACAATTCCCCTTGCCAACAGGTGCCTCTCGGGAGTTGAGCTTGACTCTCCTCACGATTTGGACCTTAGTGCTTGGTGGCCATTTGTCCCTCAACTGTTTCTGACACCTCCACGAGGTNAATCTTATTATTTATTTTATTTTTTTTATTTTTTTCAGAGTAAGCAATTCTGTTCTGCAATTATTAATAAAAGTTGGGTGCACTCAATGAGAATAAAATGAAAAGAAGCAGAACTTCAAAAGAAGGTAAAATATATCAAATATATTTTTAAAAAAAGTTATAAATTTATTTTTTCGTAATTAATTAATTAGTTTAAAAGTTATTCTAAAAGCTTTATAACGGTTTCTCTCCATTTCTAACTTACATAAGGCACATCAATAAATTTACTTATGAGGAGCTGATTTACATCAATTTATGCCATTAACTATAAGTAATCTTTTCTATACCTCTTAAGTTCATATTTTAAGCTCTCATACCAATGAAGCATGCAAAGTAATATTTTCTTTGAAAGAGTAAGAGTTGTTGTGAAAACCAAGTTTTAATTAGGCAATGTCAATGCACAAATAATCACAAGAAATTTACTTAAATTGCGCAAATTTACTGGCACTGAGAAAATAAAAAGTTATAGCAGTTGTCAGAGGATTTCTAATAACCTAAATAAAAAAACTAGAATGCATCTTATTAGCAAATTGTCCAATGTGCCGACATTCAAAACATTTTCACAAATTCCATTAACTTAGTCTAAAAACCCCATGAGAAAGAAGAAAATATAGTACTTGGCAGAAGATAGTCGGAGTCATTTTGTTGGCTGGAGTGTCTGCCAAAAACCTGGCTAGGTTCTGAGCTGAAGCCTTAGCAGCTCCTTTGTTCCAAATGTCCCTGAAAGATAGAAAAAAAAATAGTTTTACAAATAATATAAGAAGGGAGCTAAAGCTAAAAGAGAATTATATTGGAGAACTAGGGGGCTCTGCCTCCTACTCGCTCCGCTCCTCAACCCCCCCCCCCCCCCCAAGGGCGGCCGCGGCCGCAGCCTGGTATAGAGTATTAGAATTATTTTGTCTATTTACTATAAGAACCAGGGACCGTTTAAAAAGTTTAAATCCACTGTAATAGTTTTTGCACTTAAAAATAAAGATGTTACCTCGGAACAAAAATATTTTATATTCTAGATTCTAGACCTTAAGTTTCACTTTTAATGGGTGAGAGCCTCACACATATTTCTTTATTTGTTACCAACAAAAATAATGGTTTGTTTTGATTTTATGGAGTTCAAATATATATAATAACTTATCTAAATAATGAATAATGATTATAATTCTATCTAAATAATGAAATTATAATAATGATTATAATTTGATTTAAATTGATATTTAAACTTTCCGTAGTATGAAAACTACCATAACTTAAATAATTGTATTAAAGTTATAATTATTAACATTATACTTTTGATAGACTTCAAATAGATATCATAACTCATCTCAATAGTGACAGAGACTTTTATCAAAACTAAACGTTATAATTATTAAGATAACATTTATGATTTACTACCGATAAAAGTAAAGGTTTGTGTGTTGATTTGTTAATCTTTAAATAGATTTAATAACTTATCAAAATAGTTTTGATTTGTTGTGTTATGAAAGCTGTCACTTTTTCATTAAGGCATGTAAACAAACAATGCACTTTCTTTATTACACTGTCCTGTGCTTTATTTATTGCCTCAGGAATGACAGTTCCCCGTGTCATTCTTGAGCTGGATTTACTATGAGAACCTCCCCCTATCCCCTCTTATCTCTATCGCACTCTTACAAACAGTTAAATATATTTCACTCTCACTGAACTTGTTTGTTTACAAAACTTTTTTAATAATATAGATAGATTACATACTGGTCAGAAGATGGATTGTAGAGAGAAATGGTTGGAATGAGTTTCCGTTTGGAAGAGTCTTTATATTCTTGGTACAGCCACGTAGACAGTACTGAACCTTCAGCCGCTGCCTCAGCGTCACCGAAATTCTCAACGTTAATTTCTTTCACTTCAAGATCTTGTAGTGCTCGACAACCCACTAGAAAACAAAAAGTTATTAGTTACAACAAAAGTTATTATATCGTCAAAGTTTAAAATTGTTACCTCCTCTCGTCTTTTGAGTGAAGACATGACTAAATTATGTTTTTTACAAGATAGAATTGACTACTTTTGACAATAAACTGGTCAAAAAATAACTTGACAATAAACTGGTTTTTATAACATTTTAATTAACGACCACACATTAGTCTTTTATCTTCTTTTGTCCAAAAACACTTAAAAAACATCATTCAGTTTTGCTTTCTTTGAGTAAGTTCAACAAAATCACAGTAGAAACAGCTACCTTATCATTATTTTTCTTCCTTAATTTCTTTATGGATATCGATACATATATTTACTTTGATATATAGATCAACAGATTGACAACATTACTAGATCAATGCAGAAACAGATACATCAGGCAATTACACAACCTTTGATTTGATCTTCCCCAGGACCCCCTCCCCAACACATCTAAGATACACTTATACTGTTTTACTTTGCTTGCTGACCTCCCCCTCTCATCCATTCACAGGGAATATCTTTTATATAATCGAGTAGTGTCCCGACGGGCGACGGCGACGACTCACCTCTAAATGATTCATAACGTTAAAAATTGATAAGCCATAAGCTGGGATTGAACCAGTGACCTCCGGTGCGTCAGGTGAAAACGCTACCACTGCGCCATTCCATTGTAATGAAACTCCATGCATAAAAATTATTATTTAAACCAGTAAAATATCTATTTATTTATTTAAATCAGTAAATATCTATTTAAATATGTATTTTAATTATAACTTTTTTTTAACCATATTTATTCTGCCCGTTGCCACGGGCATAACGGCTAGTTAATTATAAACAATAAGAAGCATTGCTCATTGTTACGTTATTTTTACACAGCCTGTTTTGTTTTCATGGAAAATTAAGAAGTCGACCTTTTTTTTTGTTCAACAAGTCCAGCAGCATAACCTGTCAATAATTGAAGCCTGTTACCTATCGAGAACAGGAACGTAATAACCTGTTCCCACCAAATAACTGTTATTACCCACATCAAATGTGAACAGTGGTTGAAAACCCTGATCCTATTAGTGTATTGAAGCATTAGCTATTGTGGCATGGGGATAAACCGTTTTATTCTTGAATTGAGATTTAACTAACTAAATGTAGTTACCTAGATAAAATTTTAGAACACATTATAAGGTGGGCGGGGGTCTTTATTGCTCTTTATTACATTATTGATTCTCCCGCGTAGCTTAGTTGGATAAAGAGCATCTGCACTGGAAATGCGGAAGGCCCGGGTTCGAGTCCCGGCGCTGGAGTCTATTTTTCACTGTCTGTCTCCCATTATTACTAATGATTATAATTTGATTTAAATTATTGATAGAGTAAACTTTCTCCAGAGTGTGATTTTCCCTGGGGAAATGAGCCTGGACCACCAAATATGGGATGTAGCATAGCTAGGTAAATAAATACACACACTCAAATATAAATATCTAATATTTCTCAGGAAATATTCTGGGTAAATCATTACGCCACTCAGAAATGAGAAGTGTTGATTTTAAAGCCGCCTGCAGGTAAATCTCATCAACAAACATCACTCAAATATTACATTAATAAATGATTAATTATCAACTTCTATACAGACATAATATAGAAGAAAACAAATAATATGATCATACTTGAAATCAAACAAAAGGATTAGCAAGATTAATTATGACGTTTTGTCAATTATTGACTGACAATCCAAAGATAAGACAATGATAATCTACAATTACACGAGTTCCTTGAAGCAATAAATAGGAAATGTACATTATGTATCAAATTGCTGCCAGAAAAATTTATTATATTGATAACAAATTAGGGGATTAGTGTAGCTGAGTGGCCAAATCATTATCATGTCTTCTTTAAAGGCCAGAGGGGGAATCGTGTTTTACACATATGATTAAGCCTTGTTCACACTTGGCAAGTAATTTAGTCGAGTGGCGAGTAGATTAGAGTAGATTCAGTCACTTACTAAACTACTTGACTAAATACTCAATGCAATTTCATTTTATTTTTTCGGGCGAGTAGATCTCCCAACCACCCCGCATACTATCCACTAAAGAAGTGCGAACCTGTAAAATTATATTAATTTATTAGTTCATAACTGCAGTACCACAAACATGTCTCGTTGGAATGAAGATACAACTTTGAAGTTTGTTGCGAATTACAACATAAGTGCCTGCGGAACTTTAAATCTCAGCTTTATAAATATAATTCTAATCATTTAAATATAAATAATAACTATGTATTTAAAACATAAATAATTTTACTTTTGTCATACTGATTTCATAATAGACATTGCAATAAGCATTATTTGTTTATTTACTATTTTGCGTTGCCTGCATCTAGCAAATACACTAGCTACTAATGGACTGGACAGTTTAGTCCATTATAATAAGTCCATTATAATAGTCCATTATAATAAGTCCATTATAATAAGTCCATTATAATAAGTCCAAACGATGTTTGGTGAGTTGCTACCAGCTCAGTTACTAAATTACTCGTCATTTGACTAAATTACTTGGCAAGTGCGTAAAAGGCTTCGGATTGAGTAAATGTGTTACAAGTTGTCAATCTCAATGCTGGTAGAAACAAATATTGTGTTGATATGATATCGAAGTAACAGAATATAAACCTTTAATAGTTCAGATTTGAAAAAGAATGAGTGGCATGCTGTAGCTCTTTCAGGGTGTCCAGCGATCGGGTATTAAAAAATTCCCTGACTTCTCCCTGACTTTTCCAGGTTGTTAGGGAAAATTCCCTGACCATGATAAGTCGTTAGCGGTGTCAGGAAAAAATTACACGGAAAAAATTACACGGAAAAAATTACACGTGTGAAAATTAATCAAAGAAGAAATTACACATTTAATGAAATGAATGTAATAGCAAGCGGATAAATGTTAAACTATGATGTTCTAATATTTTAAGTCTTCTAGCTTAGAGGATGGGAAGAGATTCAGTCAGTCCAGGCCCTTGCTGAAGCCCACATACAGGGTGGTCTCTAAAGTACCCCCTCTTAACTTTTGAATGATTTAAGATAAATTAATAAAACTTAGGGGATCTATAACTGGTAAAGGCAAGTTAATTTTCATCAAGGATCTATAGGAAATCTACCAATTCCAATTTTATACTTTTGCCTTCGCGAAACATTGGAGGTATAAAAATATGTTTGATGTGAAATATTCTTATTTTTGCAATAGATTCCAAATCTGCTATCAAATTTGAAATTTTTATGTCGGGAGGCCTAGGGGCAAAAAGGGTGGTTAGCCATTTATTAAGTTCAGGAGGGTTTGCAGCAACCCAATAGCGGAAATTTTGCTTATTATCATGCCATCACACCAGAGATACTGCGCCGATTTAGTGAAAATTTCCGTAAAAGACTAAGACAACCAAACTATTAAATTATTTTATCCTAAAATTTTAAATGTGTAATTTTTTCTTAGTGTAATTTACGCATGTGTAATTTAATCCGTGTAATTTTATCATGTGACCGTCGGTAGCATAGTGATGAGTAGGATAATAGGAGAAGGAAGAATAAGTAAATAAATAATAAATGTTTGTCTTATTGAATAGAGAAGGTTGATTTTTTCCCCGATCTAAAATTCCAATTTTAAGTTCACGTTTACACGAGCTTTGCGCGTGAACGCTTGAACGGATAACTTTGTCCAACGAACCCGTCCTGGGCATTGGTAAAATGAACAAGTCTGCCAAACTTCATCAAAATCAGTCAACATTTACTCAAGTTATCGTCACACGTTTAATAATTCGTGTACACACAGACCGACAGACACGAAACCAAAAATGTTCCCTGATGTCTGAAACTGATTTCTGTCTTGGAATATTTAATACCGGAGACATAAAAGTTTTTCGTTCTCAAATTGCATAATGCTTTCGTTACCTTCGGTAAGCTCAGAAGCTCCAGGTTTTAAAAAAAAATTCCCTGACTTTTCCAGGTCATATAAAATTCCTTGACTTTTCCAGGTATTCCAGGTTTTCCAGGTCGCTGGACACTGTCTTTTTTACCTATTTCTATTTTAATTATATTGAACTTTTTATAGCCTCTATAGTACATTAGTGTCAAATGAGTATACACATTGATACCGATAAAACGGTTAAGAATACCATATTGTCCTTTAAAATTAATAATATTCTAGTAAGAGATAATAACACAAAGGAACTTACTTCCAGCAGCTAATCGAACATTTTCTTTTCCTTCTTCGATATCTTCATCGTTGTTAAACTTGACTCCTTCCTTGCCCAAACCTACGACGGCCACAACACTGAAATCTTGGCCCAGTCTGTAAAACAGTCTTGTCTTTCCCTGCTTTATACCGCATCTAAACAAATAAAACACATCTTACACATTCAAATTAATCAAATATTTTTAATACCTCATAACGAAAAAAAAAAAAAAATAATAATAATAATAACTGATGAAAGGATACGGTATTTGGAATTAAAATTTAAAACTTATGATTGAAGTAAGGATGACGATATACATGTATATTGTATAATATATAGAGTTAGAATTACCACAAGTACAAAAGATTTATCTTTTGTCTTTTAAATAAACAAAAGTATATAAATAAAATATTCTCTAAAATAATTACACTTAAAAAAAAGAAATATAAATTAAAACTTGATCTTTAATTAGAAATAACCTTAAATCCATACTAAGTAACATCAATTTACGTAAGCAAGAACGTGGCGGCATCTCATTGGTCGAGATAGATCCAATAGTTTTTCAGTATTGTGCTAAACTTTATCCTGTTAGTTTTTCCGGCTCGTTTCTGGCTCTTTTCACGGCGTTTTTGTTCAATTTCTTCGATCAAATTCAAGGTAAATGAATTCAATTTGATTCAATAAGTATTGTTGAGCAATTTTATCTTATTTTTATAGTGTTCAATGGGTAAAAATGAAGAATATAAGGCGGTCTATAGAAAAGATGGCGGAGCCTCACTCCAACATATATTTTTGACAAAGGGATATCAACTCTCCTATGAAAAAATCATACTTATTATATAATTTACATTCTTATCATATATAATTTATATTCATCATACTTATTATGTACTGTTTGACAAGGAATATTGTCTGTCAAGTGTATAAATAAAGCTAAGTTGTGCCGCCAAGCGATCCTCGACCGAATTATCTCCTTCAGTTCAGCCGTTCAATGTACTATTTTGAGTCAATAAATCGCGTTTTTCAAGTAAGGTAGTTGTAGGTTATGATATTTCTGATTTTTTCCCCCGTGATTTGATCTTTTTAAAACGTTAATTTTCTCTCTAATTGTGTTTGTATGATGACTTACATAATGACATAATTAATGACTTTATTACAAGTTAAAAGTGTGAATAGAACGGAAAATATAATATTTTATTGTTTACATTTCATAAGAATATTTTTTACCTACACGAAGACAGAGCACGATTGCTTTTAAAATCCAGATATGTATTTTTATTTGAAATTAAATATAATTGTATGAATAATAAACGTTTCACCTTATCCAATTTACCTCAGTCAGGGAATGAAGTTAAAAATGAGATTGAGATTGAAAATGAGATCGTCCTGATTGACATCACTGTCTAAAAACACCTGCAGTCTTTTGTCCTCTGTGTATTTGTGTTAAACAAAAATAATAAAAATTAAAGGGAATATGTTTCTTATATTGTACATGTGAAGAAAGTTAAAAATTAGATTAAAGGAAGAAAAGAAAGAGATAAAATGAAGTTAATTCTTAGAATTAAAAAGAGTTGCATTTGAGGTTGATGTTTTTAACAATCTTACATCCGGTTCTTCTCTTTACCTTTCCTAAGAAATCGGCCATTTTTATCGACACTCTCTCAGAGCCTTTGTACACAGTTTAAGATTCTAAGAAGTTTGTTTTGTCTATGTTAAAAACTAAAGATGTAGATGTAGGGTAAAAAAGTGGGGTTAGAGGATTTCTATCTAAATTATAAATTCGGAGGAGTCAGTATTCCGTCGACTTTCAACGGTGTTGTATTTCTCTCAACTCACAATTCATTTAATTACAGTGTTTTTTTGTTGTTTTTTTAATCCATGTATTAAGAATATTTCTTTTTTCTTTAGTACATATTGCTTAAAGCTTTACAATAATTATGAGGTATCTAAAGATATTTTTCGTAGTACGATATCGTTTTATTCCATAAAATTAACTATGCTACGTTTGATATTAATGAAAAACCTACAAATAAATTAAGGATTTATATATAATAAATAGGATCAGGATCGTAACTAGTATATTTCGTTTCATTTATAAATTGTGTTAAGCTTGTTATTTTTGATAATATGTAAATTGAATTACAAGAAAAGAAACATTGATTTTTCTTTAAGTAACATTATAAAAGAATT
>KZ653583.1:59183-72333 GCA_001010745.2 Gerris buenoi | reverse complement strand
CTTACTAATTTTGATGTGGGGTATCAAATGAAAGGTATTGAAGAGTAGATTACAAATATATATACCACTTAGGGTTAGTGTTTAATTTTTGGCGCCATTTTGTCAAAAAACATCAACATTTTTTGTATAACTCCCCTCCTCCCCCTTACTAATTTTGTTTCACAATACCAACGAAACCCTTTTTATGTGAGACTTCACGCCTTACCAATTTATTCTTTTTCAGGTCTATTTTTCATGAGTGCTATTATAGGCTTAATTTTTCCTTGGACTGAGGTGTTGACCCTATGGGCTATCTCGATGTCATCTTCTCCTAATGGTTATCCCAATTTTTCACCTAATTTTCTAACGACCGCTATACAGTTTTCGTTCTTGGTTTCAGGAATTCCGTTTATTTCGATATCTCTTATTCTCGTACGTTGTTCTAAATCAATCTAGTTAATAATATGAGGTAATTGTAACAAATATAGCCACAATACGTCAATAATAAGGGATTCCTGGTAGCCTATTATTATCATTCATGGTATAGAAATTAGTGGTGGTTGGATTCCCGACTCAATTAGGATGAGTTATACATCTAATAGAGCAACACCCGTGTCATCCTTGTATAAGGCGGTTTTCACACTGCGTGCGAGACTGAGAGAGGCCTATTCCGCTTGAGAAACAAATACATTTATTAATTTATTAGCATGGGGCTATTCACATTAAACGCCGAGCCAACCGGGCGATGTTTTTTTTTTGAGCGCTGAAAACGCTTTTTCGAAAAATGGCCGCCATTTTCAAAACGTTATATATATTTTTGAATCTACATTTTAATCCTTCTGAAATGATACCCCACTCAAAAATGATAAAAAATAAGAAATGTTTCGATCAGTTCACAATTCCTCACTGATCGAAGAAATTTTGAGTTTTTATATATTTTTCCTATTTTTTGAGGGAAAGAAAGTTTAACTTGTACACCAAATTTCAGATTCCTAACTACAATAGGTCGTGAGATATACCTACTCCAAAATGCGATGGATGGAAGGACGAACTACCAAAAGCATAAGGGTTTCTTGGATGACCTCGAAACCCTAATATTGAGATTATTGAAATTGAGATAAAATAGTGGATGCTAGTATGATAGGTAGTTAATGGGGGTAAGTTTGAATATTTATTACGGGGAGGTAAGAGAAAGCTGTGATGGAGCGGTGTCACGTGGCTTGTTTAATATTGGTGTCTTCTATATGTGCAGGAGTTTGGGTAGGTCCCCAGCAGAGAGTGCTTCTCTCTTGACTCTGAACTAGTTTGAGTATTTCGTCCTATGTTTGTCGTCCACTCGTGAACAGGGCCGAGTGTTCTAAAGCCGGGAGTGATTTCGTGCATTTGAGTGCCTGGAGGTTGGGTGGTCATGGCAACGAGAAGAGAGTCGTGTCTCTATGTGTTTATCATGCATATGCATGGATCTCATCGTGTCCAGGGGGTGTGCTCCAGTCCTTTCCGCTTCACAATCTGTTCGAGTGTTGGCAATCCCTCTTGGAAACTACAACTCAGTCAGCCGGTAATAATTCCGTTGATGAATTCTCCTCCCACTCGGACAACATTACGTTCTCAAATCCTAATGGAGTGAAGATGTGATTTCTCATCATCCAAACTGTAGGTTTACATTTCAGCTTAACAAAGCTTAACTGGACACTCGCTTTAGTGTCCTTGTAACTATCATGTGCTTACAGTGGAAAAGTATACACACTAGAAAAGCACCTAAATCCACCTCTCTCTGTCTATGTTCTATTTTAATTTTCTGTTTCAGAGCATACCCTAGGCAAGGGAAGCATTGTAATCATTCTGAAGAACCATTTGTCTCCAAATTAAAATATTTCTGGACAGAAATTTGTTTTAGACATTTGGAGACATTTTTGGTCTCGTCTCTGTCAGTCTGTCATTCAACAACTACCAGATCTTAAAAAGGATTCCACCGAATATAGAGACTAAATAAAGGTTTCATAATATAAGCCGGAGGGTGTGGGGATTGGCCCCAGCTTCCCCCTCCCCTAGAATACCAACCAGCTATAAAATACAAGACTTTTCTCAGTGTAAAAAGGTAGTTTTATGACAGGAGACAAGTATTCAAATGTTGTTTATATTATAATTTGGAAACTGACGACTTGACAACCAGGACAAAGGTTTCAATTTTAGTGTTCTAGTGGTGGGGGAAAATGGTGCCATCTGCCTTCCCTCTTTAGCTACTCCATTTAGTCTCTATACTCCGTGAAGGATTCAATACAATTTAGATGGTACACTATAACTGGCCCACTTTTAGTCGCTTAATAATTTTCAACTTTCTCTAGCCATTACTTTTTCCTTTGCTTTTACACAAATATTGATCTACCATCGCCATTATCTTTGAAAGTAGTCATCTGATACAAAAATTTGCGTAGATTAGCCGAATTACGACAACAAGCATGTTTGATGGAGTCAAAAGTTTTGTAAACCCACTAATATATATAAGGGTTTCTCGAATGTAAAACTCGTTGATCACGAGTTTAATGAATGTTAAAATATGGAATCTTATTGGAAGAGATCTGTATGGTGATATATTATGTGAGACGTCAAATGTTATATAGGGTAAACCCTCCACCACGCCAAGTTATATTCGGATATATAATTGGTGGTAAGATACGAGAAGATGCTCCAGCATATTATACAATGTAAATACTCTACTTAATTGTTATGACTCTTTTGATAAGGTTTTATAGAAATTTTGGGAAGTTGAATCAATAAAAACCTTTACACGATTTCATCCTGAAAATGAAATTATTGATTCCAATTTTATAAAAAAAAAAAACTTATTTTCGAGCAGAAGGCGGTGTCATATTGTAGTCCTGACGTTTATTAATGATCCACTATACCTGCCGAATTCCCGCAGCAATGCAGAAATTTCTTTTATAAATTTATAAAAATGACATTGGAAACGTTGAAAGTATACAACTTTCAGGAAATTTATGGATGTGTATGTTAGTTGACGATGAGTGTTGATACACTAAAAGATGTCGTTCAAATTCAACATGCACTGTTAAAGATTTTCTCACTTAGAGGATTTGTATAGAGATAATGGTTTGAGTTACTGTTAAACTGTTTTAGATCATGTTCTTAAAAAGTTATGAGAACATCGATTAGTCATTGATTAAGAAAACGAGTACACTATAAAAGTTCTTGATTGACAGTGACACATTTTAGTATTTAGTTTCACCTAATTCTAAAATTATTTATTTTACTAAAACAGCTATATAGTGTGAAATTGCACGAATCTACGATATTTGGGGTGGCTCACGCCACTAACATTCATTGGTGAAACAATAATTCCAACACCTGGTTGCTAGGACTTGATTGGGAGGTTATCTCACAAATTAAAAAAAAAAAACGGTTAGTTTTCGTCTCCATGCTTTCCAATACAACACGCAAATGATGGTATTATTGTTTGTTTTTTACGCATCTAAAAACGAAACTTCCGCTAATTTATATTTGGGCATAGAAACAAGAAAATATTTAACTTTATTTATTAAAATCTAAAAGTAGAGTTGCAACTCTCAAAGTTTAAAAGCAAAAAAAAGTTTTTAAAAAAAGTTTTAAAAAATCAGATGTGTTCTTTTGAAGAAATAGGTGTAAAAAAATGCATGTTTTGCGCAAGTGGAAGAGAAAAAAATGGACATAGAAGGTTAAAATTTGTATGGGACCATCAATAGGCAAAATTCAAATTTAATTAAAATTGACTACTCGAGAAACGAGTAGGTTGTTTAGATAAGTTGGTTAGCTCAGAAGCGATAATGGTAAATATTCAAATAAGTATAGAGCGCTTGCGCCTCGTGATCTTTTCAGTATAGGCGGAGGACTGAAATATTCTTAGTACCAAATATACTTGTACGCCTATCTTTTATTACCATCCCCACACACATAACCGACTGAGCTGGGTCCATAAT
Source organism: Gerris buenoi (assembly GCA_001010745.2). Lineage (NCBI taxonomy): Eukaryota > Metazoa > Arthropoda > Insecta > Hemiptera > Gerridae > Gerris > Gerris buenoi. The sequence goes on along the minus strand of KZ653583.1, from coordinate 68,380 downwards.
ATATCAATAGGTACATACTATTTAAACCTGATTTTATCTCTAACTCTCAAGGGATGAAATACATCAAATAAACCAAATAAACATCAGCAACTTTCTTTTTACCCTTTTACGATCCAACAATTAATAGAGAATCACTTTTTCACAAGGAGAACATAAACTCAAGGGGAATTAAAATAATTTACATTTTTCCGATTTAGTAAAATATCCACTAAAGTGAAGAAAATGCGACGACTTTTAAGTTTTTTTTGTTTTTTTTTTCGCCTTAATAAAGTTATTGTAGAGAGACAGCATCCAATTACGAAAACTTCAATTTTGTCAACACAGATTAAATTTAAGAATGAAGCTTAACGTTAAATTATAATATTAATTGGGATTTGGTTGCCCAATCAAACGTTCCATTCTGTAAACAAGCGATAATAAAGAACAAAAATTAAACCGATCAATAAGGATTTGACTGATAATTTCTAAAAATTACCCACAAGGAAAACAAACCGCATCAGTTAATTAAACAAAACCTAATTAACCGAATTCTCCATCTAAAGTTCATTTTACCAAATTAATCTAAAATCAAATCGATTATCGCATAAATCATAATGAAATAAATTTCTTAAAATTTGGAACTCAAAAAACGGCATTTTGTAATATTTATTTAAATCAATTTTTATCTTACTCTTCCCAGTGATTTAATTATTACTAATCTGATGTATTTAGACTTACTGAAGAACTAATTAAAGTGCATACATAAAAATATATAATAGATCAAATGAGGTTATAGTCTGACACTGTATCAGATATATATAAATCGTAGTATTGGCTTTCGAAACCAGCAATTGAGATTAATAATTTAAATTATAAAAGTAATACTGAATAGAGAAATATAATTTTCTATCGGACAGAAAACGATCATTCTCCTTAGCCGACAATCTGTATAGACTATAAGAGTCTTTGACAGAGTAAACAGAGTGTATTATAGACTATAAGTGTCCTTGACAGCGTAAACAGTGTGTGTAGACTATAAGAGTCCTTGACAGAGTAAAAAGAGAGTATAGACTATAAGAGTCCTTGACAGAGTAAACAGAGTGTATAGACTATAAGAGTCCTTGACAGAGTAAACAGTGTGTATAGACTATAAAAGTCCTGGACAGAGTAAACAGAGTGTATAGACTATAAGAGTCCTTGACAGCGTAAACAGTGTGTATAGACTATAAGAGTCCTTGACAGAGTAAACATAGAGTATAGACTATAAGAGTCCTTGACAGCGTAAACAGTGTGTATAGACTATAAGAGTCCTTGACAGAGAGAGTGGACAGAGTGCAGAGACAATAAGTACTTGAAAGAGGAAGTAGAAGAATGGATATAAAAATAAGTCCTTGACAAAAGATACAAAATAGATATAATAATTAGACCTTGACAGAGATATGAGACACACAACAGAGCCTTATGAACCAACGCAAAATAGTCCGTGTCCATTTGACAAAAGAGGGAACCATTCACCTTGGTTCAAAGGTGAAACAAAGCCATTTTCTTTTAACCAATAAACACGCGGATCGACGCGCGTATCGGGCTATAATGAATACAATTTATTCTCGAAGCAGTGGAGGCGTCGTCGCGGGTTTACCCCAAGCTACGCTCTAGTTCAGGTTATAAACAAAACCATAGCCGAATCTACTGTTTATCTTCAATTTTGATGGAGTATTCTCGGCGTTGAAAGATTTCTTCTGATTTAACATAATCGCACAAACTTTATTTAAACTGCTTTAGTTTATAATGATTCCGTAATAACAGTATATGTGTCAAAAATCAAACATAAATTTAAACAGTTTATTTACGCTACATTTCATGATTACTCCTTTATAAAAGTCTATACATCTATCATTATTTTAATAATTTGATGCAATTAGATGAATTTACATTGTTATGATCTATGATCTATTATTGATTTATTAGATTCTTTTGGTTGACCTTATTTATTGACATCTTTAGAAGAGATCTTTGATTTCATCTTTTTAATATGCGAGGGGTAGACAATTTGTTATCATTCAAACCAACATTAATAAAAATAGATAACTACGATAAAAAATAATTTGGCCAGACAATATAGCTGCTATTCTTTCTCTTTGGCGGAGAGTAGAAAATGAACAAAACAGTTATCAAAGTGCTTATCTATATATATAAAATCCAAATACCACTCACTGACTGACTCACTCACTCACTCACTGACACATCACGATATCTCTGAAACCACTGGACCTACGACCATGAAATTTTGTAGGTGCGTTCCTCTTACCTCCTAGGTGCTCGCTAAGAAATATTTTAAAAATCCGCCATCTTGATTCAAGATGGCGGCCATTTATATACAAAATTCGACAAGACGATATCTCCGGAACCAATTGTACTAGAACCTTGAAATTTAGAAGTTAGCTTCCTTTTATGAAATTAGTAACTTTTGATAAATAGTTTACCAATCGGGCATTTTGATTCAAGATGGCGGCCATATATATATAAAAGTCAACGAATGTATGTATGTTCTTTATACAAATCTACAGTTGTAGTCAGATCTTGATGAAAATTTGCACAATTGGCCTACAAAGCAAGGGGAAAAAACTGTCAACATGAATTTTCGAAATTTAATTTTTGTACACAGGGGTACGGGGTACAAATGTCAAAGTAATGAATACCCTTCATGATGCATATCGTTGAAAAGCTCTTTTAGAGTACAGTAATTGTTGTTATGTACAGTTTTATCATATTTTCACTTAGGAGGGGGGTAAAATTGAAAAATATAGCTATATCTTATATAAAAAGAAGAGTATCAGTATGATGGTATGTCTTTTATCCTAATTTGATGAATATTTTCACACTTTTTCTTCAAAACAAGGTGAAGGTCACTGCCTACATGAGATAACGAAATTAAAATTTTGGTACACAAGGGTACGGGGTACAAGTAATGAATACCCTTCATCTTCATGATGCATATCGTTGAAATACTCTTTGAGAGTACAGTAATTGTTGTTATGTACAGTTTTGTCATATTTTCATTTAGGAGGGGGGGGGGAGGGGGTATATTTAGGATATTTGCAAATTATCTTATCAAAGAGGAGAAGGATATAAGTAGGAGGGATAGAACCTAGATATTCTCGCATAGTAAAATAATTTGTATGCTTTCCTGGTAGTTTATAAACTTATCAAATATAAAAAAAAACTCCGTAGCGAAGCACGGGTATCCAGGTAGTAAGTATATATTTAAAAGTAATAGAGGTATTTTTTTTTAATAAAAAACAATGTTTTATTAAAATAAGTAATTACTTATTGAAAGGGTTTGAAATAAAAAACAACTATACTGAAGGGAATAAATAAAGGAAATACATTTTTTAAAAAAAGGAATACATAATTAAGGGTAACAACAGAGGGAATAAATAATTTAAGGGTAAAGAAACAAGATCGGAACAAAAAAAAAAGGATTGTTAAAACATAAGGGTGACACAGAGGTTGACTAAACGAGAAGTTGATTGAAGTTAGTAGATCGACATCTGATGTAAGTAGTTTTCTTACACACGGTGAGTTTTGGACTAGCGCGTGGCCATTTGGTCTGGCGGATATTGGTCGCATATGCCGGCTTTAAGAGTCCTTAATAGAGAGAGAGGACAGAGTGGAGAGACAAGAAGAGTCTTTGACAGAGAGAGTGGCAGATTGGAAACAATTCTTTTTTCAGAAGAGAGAGAGTGTGGACTGAAAGGAGAGTAGACAAAGTGGAGAGAATACAGGGTGTCCCAGCTAATATGGAACAGCCAAATATCTCCGGAACCATGATAGATAGAAAGATGCGGTTTTCAGGGTTCGATAAAGGCTAAAAAGGCGCTTCTAGAACATATGCTGAACATTTTCTGGGTGCAACGAAAGTGTGTGCAGCAAACAAAATAAACAAAAAGTAAATAGGAAGCCATATTTTTAAGACTGGATTTAGATTCTATGGCTAAAAATAAGACTTTTTTACTCATGGAAATTTTTCGCTCCGATCATTAGTTTGCCGTCTGGAGAGCCCTAAACTTGCTAAAATTGAAACTTTAAGTCCATTTTACAGCTAAACTAATGGATTTAGGAAAAAAAATCACGAAACAAAAACTTCTTATTTTCAGCCATAGAATGCAAATCCATTCTTAAAAAGATGCATTATTGATATTTTTTTCACATTTTGAGCCCTGCTGAATACCTTTTTTAGGCAAAAAAAAGTTAGCATAAGGTATGCATTTTTTATTGGTTTTGGATTCTATGGCTAAAAATAATCATTTTTTGTCTCTTGATTTTTTTTCCTAAATCCATTAGTTTAGCTGTAAAATGGACTTAAAGTTTAAATTTTATCAAGTTTAGGGCTCTCTAGACGGCAAACTAACGATCAGACCGAAAAATTTCCAAGAGTAAAAAAGTCTTATTTTTAGTCATAGAATCCAAATCCAGTCTTAACAATATGGCTTCCTATTTACTTTTTGTTTATTTTGTTTGCTGCACACGCTTTCGCTGCACATAGAAAATGTTCAGCATATTTTCTAGAAGCGCCTTTTTAGCCTTTATCGAACCATGAAAACCGCATCTTTCTATCTATCATGGTTCCGGAGATTTTTGGCTGTTCCATATTAGCTGGGACACCCTGTATAAGAATTCTTGAGTGAGAGAAAGAGAGAGATTAGACTGAGTGGAGAGAATATACGAGTCTATAACAGAGAAAGAGTAGACAGAGTGAAGAGAATATAAGAATTCTTGAGTTAGAGAGAGAGAGAAAGAGAGATAGAGAGAGGGGAGAGAGAGAGAGAGAGAAAGAGTAGACAGTTTAGACAGAGTGAAGAGAATATAAGAATTCTTGAGTTAGAGAGAGAGAGAAAGAGAGATAGAGAGAGGGGAGAGAGAGAGAGAGAGAAAGAGTAGACAGTTTTGAGAGAATATAAGAATTCTTAAGTGAGAGTGAGAGAAAGAGAGAGAGAGAGAGAGAGAGAGAAAGAGAGTGACAGAGACTACGCACCATAAAAGGTATATAATATTGAGCTAGGAATTAGTTAATGCAATTAATATATTTAGGAATGATAATTTAGAATAAGATCAATTTAATTATATAATATTAATAAGAAAAATCCACTTTCATATTAAAATTAAATGAACTTAAGAATGATTATTTAATTTGATTTAGTAGAAGAGTTATTAATGCTTAGAACCTTACTAATTTCCAAATTAAGCATATTTTTAGTCGTTTTATAAGAATCTCTTGAAGAGAAATAAAATAGCAATAATGATAATAAAACCAAAGAGACGAAGTAACACAACACTGATTTAATCAAGAGGAAGAAAATTTTATTAATTATTGGGGGGGGGGACAGAGAGAAAAGCCCCCCCTCACTATCACACAAACAGTGTAAAAGTACAAAGCTGAAACAGGAAAATTTGGGGTGGGGTGGGGTGGGAGGGTTCAAATTTATTATCAAACTGGTTTTAATTGGTTTTAACAAAGGAACATTTCACTGAAACTTTAGGGGAATGAGGGACGTTGGAAATATTCCCTTGTTACCCACCAGTTGAATTTTATATTTCAAATACAAAGCAACCAGTTTATAGGAGGGAAAAGAGAAGGTGATATAACATCGCGGATTTTCTTTGAACTAAAGAAAAGTTGCTTTCTTAGCTTTCAATAATTTTCAATTGCCTGTTTAAAATTTAGAGTATATTTTTTTTTTTTAAATTAATTTTAAACATTTTAAAAAGAGAATATATTAATATAATATGTATGCATAATATTACTATTGAGTTTACCAAAAGTAACAGAAGCAATAAGCTCATTCTATAGAACTAACTTTTATACATCTTGTGATGCTCTATTATGACTATTACAGATAAATGAAGAACTGTTTAACTCAGACAGTACGGGTTGGAGTATAGTAATAGAATTATGTAATATATTTTATGATTTCTAAGCTAGGTTATTTTGAATTTTTAAATGATTTCTTGGTTTTAGAGAGAGATGATGATAATTTGTAGTTTTGAAGAAACAAAAATTTAAATAATTCAACTGGTCTATTTTAGTTCATGATTATAGTCAGATTGGGTTTCTGCACATTTCAAGTTATTGTACAGTAAAATAAACTCTATTATAGTTTTGTATTTTAATATATGTTAATATATTTTATCTACGATTGATACGTAATATAAACATTACATCTCTGTTTAGATTCGTAGAAAGTGATTCTTTACTCACCTGTATTAATTGCGCATGCTTGTCACATTGTTTTGAACAATTCCTCTTTTTTTTCACTCTAGTTACGTAAAGAAGAAGAATTCCTCTTTTTTTCCACTCTAGTGACGTAAAGAAGAAGAATTATCAACTTTACACACGATTAGCGAGTTTGTTTACATTTAACATAACTAATTTGATGTTTATTTAATAAAAGTAACTGTTTGTATCGAGTTTTTTTGTGAAAATCAATGAGTGATTTAAGTGATTATGAAGAATTTGAGGAGAATAATACGCCTTCCGAAATAATTAATTCGGCACAAAATACAACTAACGAATTGATGTCATCTTTATCAAAAGAGAAATACTGAAATACGTTATTATTTTTTTCTGCATTTATTATTAAAATCTAACAATCGTAGATAAAGTACGGTACGCAACTCGTGCGAAAACGGCATTTTGCATTGCTCGTGTGGTTTTTACTACCCTCGCTATCGCTCGGGTGTAAACTCCACACTCGCATGTAATATGCTACTTTCTACACTCGACGTGAATGTACTATTACTTAATAATAATTTATTAATACAAAATTATTTCCTTTCCCATTCTTTACCAAAAATCGGCAAAAACGCATTGGGATCTGGGTGGACTCTACCGTTGTAGAGTATTTCCTGTAAATGTATGTTGTCTCCGTTGGGTTAGTATTAAATATAAATAAAATGTGTTCCTACTGGGATTTGAAACAGGTCTAGATCTTTTTATTCCCACATTTAGATCACTTTATATTAAACTAATGGGGTTGTTGTTGGTAGTGTCAAAGTGAACAGATCGAGATCTTGGTTTTTTTGCAATTTTACTGTGTTAATATTAGTCTATGGTTAAAATTATTGTTTCAGTTGTTGTTATTAGTTTTTATTGACAGTTTGTTATTGTTACTTTTTACTAGGATAATTTAATACACTTTTAATTGATATTTTTAGTGCATATATTGTGGAAACACATGTTGATAGTTTTGACATTAAATTCAGTATAAGTGCATCACGCCGAGCACTACCTAATTGAGGAATCGTCAAGGTCGTATCTTTGGCTACTAAAATATAATCATTCAATTGCTTTAAGTGCTAAATTGAATATACCAATTAAAACAATTTGATAAAAATTAATCATAACCTAGTGCGCTATGTTTTGTTTATAATTTGAGGAAAAAAAACACTTTTGGCAAAGAAGGTACATATCGATTGTATGGAACATCCGTAGCTCAGAGGCTAAGGCGCCTAGCTCTTTCGTTTTATCTGTATACTTCACCACAGCCCGGGTTCAGTTCCCATTGCTAGGACATTTATTTTCATTGCTCTAATGTCATTGAACTGTTAGTTTTTTACTGTTTTAACACCTGTCTGATAATAGTTAAGAGCTTATATACAGCGCTCAACGCCCACTTTATTCCTCTTTTACGCTCGTACGAGAATAAAAAATCCAATAAAAAAAAGCGCTTATTTATGTCATTGAATAGTTTGATATGAATTTGGAATCAGCTGCAAATTGTCAGATACGAGCTTATATGCAGCGCTCACTTGATTCTTATATTACTCCTAAACCAGCTGAGCCATCATCGAGTAAAAAGCGAAGTTTAAGCTCCCCAGAAATGTCTAATCCAGACACCAAAAAAGTACAAAAGGAAAGCCAACAAAGGCCGTCCGAGGCTTCCCAATCATCTACGTTTAACATGGATATCATGCTTCAAAAATTCTCTGAAATTATAGAAGAAAAGTTAGATAGAAGACTGAGAGTTCAAGATGAAAAAATAGAAAGCAGACTTGCTGTTTTAGCTACGAAGGAAGACTTGGCGAATTTCCAAAACCAATTAGACGCGATGAAAGCGCAATGTGTTTCTTTGGAAGAAAAAGTGAATTCTCTGGAAAATGAAAACGTAGACCTTCGGAAAAAAATTGAAATTCTCGACGCAAAATCACGCCAGAATAATTTGATTTTTAGAGGCTTAACAGGAGAAGAAGACCCCCGAGTATTGGTAGGGAATTTTTGTTCTGATGTCCTGAAAGAAAAAGACATTAACATTTGTTCAGCTCACTCAGCAGGATGTACCGGCACAGACAAAAATCATGAGAGGAAAACTGCTCGCCATGCGCAAACAAATTCTTAAGCTCAATGCCAATGTCCGAGTTAGTGTTACCACTGATACAATGTTCGTGGACAACGTACCCTTTAGATGGAAAGAAAATATTGGAATCACTTATGAGAATAAAGACGGGCTTACTATGTTGACTGATTTGGTTAAGCAAGATCTTTCTAGTTTTGTATCAAACTCCTAAACGAACAAAACAATACAAGCGTCCCTTCCAAATCCCCTACTGACAACTCTCAAATGCCTAAGTGGCATAAAATGAAACCTCAACCAGCGAATCAAATTAAAACAACTTTTTTTTTTTTTTTCATTAAATTATCTTATAATATAGCTAGTCTGAGGTCCAAACTCGATGCTCCTGGTTTCGCTGATTATCTATGTGGTTATGATTTACTTGTCTTATTATTATTTTTATCTTATTTTTGGAAAAACAACGCATCTATAGAGAGGGAGAATATATATACAATATGTCTCATTATAATTTGTCGGTAATATATAATATAAGCTATTATGATAAAAATACATTTAATTACCTAAATATTAAAATTGAATAAAGTTAAATTAAATTATTGACAATAGTTTCATCCGTCGTCTCCCAGATAGCGCTTCGATCAACTATTAACTATACAAGTTAGGTTTAGTAATAGGAGGTTCAATCTCGCTCTCCCAGACAGCGCCACGATCTAATTTAATAATATACAAAATAATAATTTGATATCAATGCTTCATTATTATAATTTTATTTATTGTTATTATTATTTATAAGAATTCTAAATATGATATAAAGATTTATTCTCAATATTAACGTTGATTTATCATTATATCAATGATTGGATTAAT
>KZ653583.1:43064-56561 GCA_001010745.2 Gerris buenoi | reverse complement strand
TTTTTTTTTTTTTTTTTTTTTTTTTTTTTTTTTTTTTTTTTTTTTTTTTTTTTTTTTTTTTTTTTTTATTAAACTGTGGTTTTCTTTTTGGAACATAAGAATTCCTTTCTTTGTAGTTATTAGAAAATGTGAAGTATTAAATCTCGGCACATTCCTAGTGACGTGGTCATTATTCGTACAGAAGTATTCACGGTGTCTCTTAAGGGTACGACGACGACGTGTTGAGCTTTATAACGGGAGAAATTCCTACATTAAGGGCTCTCAGACCCTTTAGTGTCAAGTTGTATGATATGCTAAGGGAAAACTCCAGGTCTCTAGGGCTAAAGACCTTCTTGCTAATGTAACACCACGTTTTGAACTACGACCTCTCCTTTCTAACCTCAACAATTATATGAAACCATCCCTTGGCTCGGAAGGAATTTCATATTATTACCGCCCTGTAGGGATAAAACACGAGGTGAACACTCAACAAGTTCTGTCAAACAAATCTCAAAATTACACCTTTGTCATATTGTCGTACTTAAGAAAATTAACTTAACTGTGCTTTGAGGTAAATAATACCAACAAAATGAGTTCCGTCGACATTAACATACTTTAATTTTACCAGGGAATCTAGAAGATAAATAAAGGTAAAATCAAAAAAAAATTATTAGGAAATCTAAGAAAGATTTTGATTTAGAAGAGATTTTCATCAAGCAAGTATTTAAGTTTTCAGATTGTTGATTGTTTCGATTTGTGCTCTTTTGTTTACTTTTCCACCTAAACTTTAAGTCTTATTGGAGTAATACTTAAGCAACATTGTATCTTAAGCTCCAAGACAATACTTATTCAAATTAAACGTTTAAGAAAATCCGGCCCAAAGGACCAAAAGTTTTGTTTAACCAGGTTAAACCAAATACTAAATAATAAAATAAATCACCTTAATTAAGTAGACTTTAAATATAATAATAATAATACTTTTATAATATAGCAATACTTTACAACCATAAACTATTTTTAAATCTAATCAAATTGAGTTCTACCAACAAATAATAGTATAAAATAATAAAACCGACACCAGGGGATACAAATACACTAGCCAATCAGAACTCTCTATGCCGCCCACTCTTATAAACAATTATACATATTCCTTCAATATACAAAAGAAAAAATCAAATTCATATTAATGAATTAACTATTTTTTTTTAAATCTATAATAGAGGGTGTACAATATATATACTTATTGGATATGTTATTTAATATAGTATCCTTTGGGAGTTCGTACCTCAGCATTACTTACTCTTCCATAGTATGGTTCTGGGAACGTTTCTATGATGCAACCGACAGGCCACTGAAGATAAATGGTATCCTTTTGCTAGAAGTAAACAATGACACCACCTTGCAGGTTTGGTTAAGGTGAATTTTATTTATTACGTCCTGTGAGTGAGCGGCACCATCTACGTTAAAATAGTAGTGCAGCTTTTTACAGCAACTGATACCTCAATAAATGGTTGATGGGGCTCGTCGGTGAAATCTACTTCAACAGGTGCTTGTAAGTACGAGCATGTATACGGAATGGAGGCTTATCAATATTTAAGCTCTTAAGTGCTGGGTCATAAAAGTGAAAGATAATCTGTGCTGAAACTTGTTTCATTTATTTTTCTGAATTTAATCGTAAGGGAAATAATAAGGTTTTAAAAAATAATACCTTTTTTGTACTAAAATAAACTGCCAATTAGTTTGGCATAAGCTTAGTAATTTTTTGAATTGGAACATTTTCGGTTCTGTGTCTGTCTGTCAGTCTATCATTCGGTTTGTCTGTCACTCTATTTTCGCGGACCAGCAAGTGCTAATTAATAATAATTGCGTTGTATATTGTGTTTCGATCAGAATGTTGAAAGTCATAATATTATGTAGAGTTGGGATGATATGCAATTATTTCTAATACTCGTATAAGTACTCAAATATGCAGTTATTCGTAAATTATACAGTCCAATATGAAGCCTTATATTTTGAATGTTGCTGTTAAGTTCAATGCGAGGGTTTGAAATTCCTAAAAACCTAACATTTGAAGGTTAGGCAGGATAGAACACAAGAATAACCATCAAAAATAGAATTATTGATTATAGTTTTTAAACAAATAATTATACTTATAGCAGATTGTTAAAAACGATAAAATGAGTTTGTAGTATTCATAATTTCTCTTAATTATTTAAATTTTCTTTGAAACTACGCCTGACAGCGGTTGGAAAGGACCATTTGAAAAATAAAAAAAATCGTGTACGCGGTACCTCGGAACTTTTCCTCACTTCAGAGGCCACTAAAGAGGCCTCTCCTGCTGCTTCGCAGCAGAAGGGAGCAGCATTGGACGTGGTCAGTACTTGGATGGGTGACCGTTCTAAACTAACTGATTTATTATCATTCTTTAAAAAAAACCTTATTTTTAATACCTATATTTTATTTAATTATTTGAAGTTTGGCGTTATTTTGACAATGTAAACAAACTTCAAATCATCGCACTAATAAATAATTATATATTCGCTTATAAATTTTAAACTAATAAATAGAATTTCATCGGGTTTTTTCATAATTGTTCCTACATTTTTTCTGGTTCCAAAGATATGCTATAAGTCAAAAACCTAAATATAATTTCAGTATTATTAACCGTCAAAGTTTAAAAATTTATAACTCAAAATGGCAGCCAATATCAAAATGAAATTTGGCGGGCTTGTTTGTCATACATAGAGGTACATTCGTGCCAAATTTCAACTCGATCAGGACCATTTTCGATTTATTACGATCTTTTTAAATTTTTGCTGACTAAGTAAACTGGGTTCAAGATGGCGGAAAAAGTTGATTATCCGGGCGGCATAACTACAGGTTAGGACTGATTTTTCTGTCAACTTTCAACTCTCTAGGTTGAATACCTTGGGCGCTACGATGATAACACACATACACACACACATACACACATACATACGTCATGCTGAAAAACACTTTAAACGGATAATTCCGTTGAAATCTCGAAAAAAAATTTTTTGGTGAAAACAATACTTTTCCTACTATTAGTAGTGAGGAAAATTAAAAATGTCCTTTCACGAAATTGCTGGGCCATTATTTAATAGCAACGACGTTAGCTGGCGTCAGCTCTTCTATATCATCTCTGCACTTCACCTTCTCCAGGATTCTGGTGACATTTTTCACTGTTGTCCAGCCCTGATTACTATGGAGAACTGCATCCATTTTGTTAGAAGTCTTTGCCCAAATGGACCTGACCAGCCTCTTTTCTCCTTAAGTCCATCGAGAAAAGTAATATTTTTAATTTCCTGGCAATCACTCTCGTAAATATATTACTTTTCTTTTCACTTTCAAGTTAAAAAAATGAAACGTTGCAAACATGGTCGAATTATAAGTCTAAACTATTCTGTAAGAATCTTAAATAAGCTTAAAGAATTTGCTCGTAAATCTTCTTTACTTATAGATAAAACTTTCTTTAGATATAAAAGTTTCTTTTACTTACGGATAAAAGTTACTTTTGCTTTTCCCTTCTCTAAAAATATTGGTAATATAAATAAACTTTTTTCCAAAAATTGTAAAAGTCTAAAAAAATAAATAATACCGAAACTTTAAAAAAAAAAAAAAAAAAAAAAAATAAATAAAGTTTTTAAAATATGTTCCGTTTAATTTTATATTTCGGTTTCGTGGTCTAAAAATATTAGTAAAATCGAGAAAAAAAAATGAGGATATTTACATAAACATGAATTTCTTTTTTGGAATATATTTTTTTGTGGTTTGAAACGTAAAACAAGTTTAAATTATCGTTGAAACAAGGTAGCATATAAATTAACGTTTCTCTCTCCCCCCCCCCTCCCCCTTAAACCATCACATTGATTCCCAAGTGAAATTCTATGCAGAATTTCAAAACACTTTTTTTGTTGTTTTCTCTTGGGTATTTTTGTTGTTGATTTTTTACATTTGTAATGTCTCTGGAAAAGGAGTTTAAAAACCCTGCAATGTTTACGATATGGTTTCTATGCAAATATAAACTCAACTGAATTTTTATGGAATCGTGAAAGTTGGGGTTTTCCCTTTTTTTAAAAAAAAGTTAAAAATACGTCTGAATTATAAAATGGGCTCGTTTAATTTGAATCCAACCAGAGATTCGTCTTGTTTTAGAATTGTTTCAACTTCTTAATGCAAGTGTAAATCTTTAACTTGGTTAAAATTTACATTAAAATTAGCAAACGTAAGTTTGTTGGCGAAGAATAAAATAACTTTTCTCTCTAAATTCTAAATAGCAGAAGGAAGAGGGAGGGAGGTGTTGCAATTGGGCTCTTTGCGCATGCGCAAACATAAAATCTTTACGTAAATTTCTCGCGTCCTAATTGTAAAAGGTCGCTTGAATTTAAAGGATAGTTAAAGATCGAACTTATAATGATCCCACATGAATTTCATCATGATTGAATCAGTTGTAATACTGCGCATGCGAAAATGTGATATCCTTATCATACTCAAAACTTCAGCAATTTTCACCCGATTTCGATTACATTTTTATGGATTTTGCAGGTCCTATAAGGTCCCGTATGAATGTCATTGTAACTGGATTTACAGTAGCCACTACATATGCGCAAACATAAAAATCTGTGGTGAAATCCTATTTTCTACGCTAAGAATTTTTAAGTAAGAAGGCCAGTTTGAATCGTAAAACAATAATCTCCAAATTGTCTCTTTAATTGACATAAATAATCTCACATGACAAGTAAAATTAAAATAAAATAAATATAAAATAAATAAATATCTCGCTCTCGCGACACTCCCGCGGCAGTTGCTGTTGTCTATATCTTCATTATGATATACTTCATCCGTTTCTCCGTAGCAGCATCGTCTTATTAGTAACAAGAGGAACAAAAGTTAACAGTGTACAATGTTAAATACTGTATAATAATTAACAGCANCGATCCCGCAGTGGAAGCAGCCATGCCTTACTCCTGAACGCTGACGCCCAAGAGAACTTAACCTAGAGAGATACCTTTAACCTTGTAGCTCAGCCAACTAGTGTTCCTCAGCAGCTCCTCAGTGTTCCTCAGTGTTACTCAGTTCCTCAGTGTTAAGATACCTCTATATTTCTTTGATTGGATCAGTAAACCACGCCTCTTGATACCATGTGGCGAAATCCTATTTTCTACGCTAAGAATTTTTAAGTAAGAAGGCCAGTTTGAATCGTAAAACAATGATCTCCTGGTTTTCTCTTTAATTGACATAAAAAAATCTAACATGACGTACAAGTCAAATAAAATCAAAAATAAATAAATAAATAAACATTTCGCTCTCGCGACATGTTTATATATTATACATTTATTATACATTTATAATACGTTTATAATACATAATTTATAATAATAATTTATAATAATAATTTATAATACATTTATTATACGTTTATTATACATCATCAATTACTCAAGGTATATGGAACCGATTTTGCTCAAAATTGTTCGATAATTAGGGACTGACCCACAGATGATACCCCATAGGAGGAAGTTAGCTAAGCTACTAATTGACAGTTAATATTTTAGTTAAAGTTTCTTTTGGTTTACTTCTGTTTTCAAAATTTCATTTTTTTTTTTTTTTTTTTTTTTGTATAAGCACTTAAAATATTACATTTATGACATAATGAGTAAAGCCAAAGTAATTACTAATATTTTTCTTCCAAAATGTTTCAACAAATCGATAATAAATTTGTGCTCGAATCATAATCCCTCAACTAGAAAGTACATGAATAGTTTTGATTGAAGTTGTGTGTTTTAACTTTATTATCAGAAGTATAAATTATTAAGTCACTGATCGATCACCAGATCACCATTGCGTTGAGAGTGTTTTATTAATTAGGATAATCTAAATTATGAAAGTATAGTTATAAGACATTATTATGTAAGACCCCTCTCACCCAGTCTTTGAAATGGGACCGTCTCCTCCACCAAAAATGAATTTCTTCTTCACTATTTATAATTATTAAATATGTTCTTCCGCACTGGATATAAAATCTGATATTTTCTTTCGTGGATTTTTAATTAAAATTTTATAATTAAATAGAGAGGAATCATTTTTATTCTTTTATTATGATAGATTGTAAAAAACAATACGTTGTTTTTGCAGAATTTTATTGTTTGGTCTCTTAATTAAAACGTGTATAATTTAGAAGTAATGTCTATGATATCATGATTTGTTGAAATGGAGTTAGGAAATAGAAAAGTAGAAGAATAAAATCCAGGAGTAGCAGAGCTAGACAATGAAAACAATGAAACCAACTTGGGGTGCAGCTAATAAAATAAATAATATACTTAATTACTTTCGGTAGTTAAGAATTATATTTATACTGAAATATCTTCTGTTTTTAAAATATAAGTTAGTATTGGTTTAAATAATTTTTATTTGTTGAATAAACTAAGAAAAGTACTATATAAGTGAGAGAAATTAATATATTTATTTTGAAAACAATTAAATAAATAGAAATATGACACAAATGATACTTTAAAATTATTTGAGTTGCAGCATGAGCCATGATATTAAAAGAGCAGCATGGCTGATGATTTGTGTTGCAGCAGAAGCAAGGATTTGAGTTGCAGCATGAGCAATGAATTGAGGTGCATCATGAGCAATGATTTGTGTTGCAGCATGAGCAATGATATGTGTTGCAGCAGAAGCAAGGATTTGAGTTGCAGCATGAGCAATGAATTGAGGTGCATCATGAGCAATGATTTTTGTTGCAGCATGAGCAATGATTTGTGTTGTAGTATGAGCAATGATTTGTGTTGCAGCATAAGCAATGAGCTTTGTTTGAGTTGCAGCATGACAAATTATTTGAGTTGTAGCAGGAGCAATGACTTATTTTGTTACAATCTTTTGTTTATCATCTGAGCAAATGTATTGAAACAAGTTCCCACCACTTTCCGTGTCCAATTCATTTTTATATTAGTTTTTTTTATTTTTTCACCACTTCCTTTTATTTAGTCTGCTGACAACTGTGTGATTGGAAAGGTGGCCCAAGTTCTTGTTCGAGATTTTAAAGTATATTTTTAATAACTCAATAGTAAGCTTATCTTTTTCTAATAAAGGCTTAGACAAATCATCCTTAGCCTTATCTTCTGTATATAAAATCCAAATACTACTCATTTACTCACTCACTCACTGACAAAAAACGATATCTTTGAAACCACTGGACCTACGACCATGAAATTTTGTGGGCGTGTTCCTCTTACCTCTTAGGTGCTCGCTAAGAAATATTTTTAAAATCCACCTTCTTGATTCAAGATGGCGGCCATTTATATACAAAATTCGACAAGACGATATCTCGGGAACCAATTGCACTAGAACCTTGAAATTTAGAAGTTAGCTCCTATTTATGAAATAAGTAACTTTTGATAAATGGTTTAGAAATCGGGCATTTTGATTCAAGATGACGGATATATATATAACAGTCAACCTATGTGTTAATGCTCCTTATACAAATATACAGTTTTAGTCCTATCTCGATGAAAATTTGCACACTTGACCTTTAAAACAAGGGAAAAATTACTGTCTACACGAATTTTCAAAATTATATTTTGGTACCAGGGGTACGGGTTACAAGTAATGCATACGGGGTCAAAGTAATGAATACCCTTTATGATGCATATTGTTGAAAAGCTCACAAAACACTTGCCAGAGCACGTGACTCTAAACTTCCGAACGAATTCCCAATGTCCATAGTCAGCCACCATTTTACCAAATTATTAACGCCACCAAGTACGATTTCCAATGCCTTCACCTTTATGTGCTAAGGAACGTTAGACTGGACATTTTTTCCCAAGAATATCTCACGCTCTTCAGTGATAATGCGTAAAATTTTTAAATTATTGACAGTGGTTTAATATTTCTGAACGATGTTAAAGGGCCTTTGTATGTATAATAGATATTAATTTACTTTCATCATAAAAGCAATAATTCTAATGAAAAATTAATTTTTGTTCCGAATATCACTAAAAGAAATATAATGTAAATAAGAATATTGTGAGTAATAAAGGGCATTAAAAACAATTAAATAAATGAATAATTTTTTTTTTTAAATTCAGATTTTATGCATTTTAAGGCTTGGTCAAACTTGAAGATTGTTTGACTGTCTGCGCGAAACTCCTCAGTAAATTAATGTAATCAGTTGTATTTTACACTCGAACTCAGTTGAAAAAAACCCACAACTCTTCTCCCGACACGTTGACCTTCTTTTCTTTCTCTCTATTTGACCAGGCCTATGCAATATTTCAGATCACAGAGTCCGCGGAGGACAAACAGGCTTGTCTACCAAGGAAATAGCAAGTGTAGTTTGATTATTATTATTATAGTTTACAAGAGAATACAAGTTACCTATATTCTATAAGATTAGAGTTGGCACAATCAAAAGGCGGGAAAATTTTGAGGTAAATGATTTTATTGGTCCCCCATGTTGAATGCAACTTCAGAAATAAAATACTCTACTCTACCCCTGTTCCACAAAAAAATATAATATGGCAACACCGATTTTCCCTTTTTATAACCTCAAAACTACCTCCGCATTTGTTGATTCCCGCCTTCGATTGTGCCAACTCTAATCTTATAGACTGTAAGTAACTAGTAGTTCAGATTAACCTACAAAATTATTAACATCAATTAATAGTTAATTAATTATGGCAATTTAGGTAAATAGATTTAGAGGCAAGTGGAAGTAAGATAAGATAAATACGCAGAAAGTCTTACAACAATAATAAATAATCTTAACTATTATGAACTATAAATACGTATTCTTGTCGGCGAAAGACAAAAGAGACTTGTAGGTAACAAGCACTAAGAAATTAAAAAAGAAAAATGGCGGTGTGTAATGTACAATATTAAACAATGTGTTTATTATTTTTAACATACATGCGCGCACATTAATTCATTAAATATAAAACTAATAAGTTATTTTTTATGACTTCATAGAACATCCTTGCCAAATTTAAAGAAAATCGAAATAAGCGTTTGGTCGTAAGCGCGTAACAAACATTTTCAAACGAAATGCAAAACGGTCCAGTACCTGGCTTCGCTCGGTAAATAATATTCAGGAAGGGAGTAGGAATATTTATATCAAATTTCATCGACATTTGTTGAGTAGTTTAGACTTTAGGATGAGCAAATCTCGTCTCATGAAATCCTGACTGGAGACGGGGAGACAGAGAGATTCAAGTCTTCCGTCATCCTCTCACAACCACGACTCGAATCGCGTGTACAACAACGCTGACTGGGGTTGGATTAGAAAATAGTCAGTTTTCACGGGCAACATGACGAGTAAATCCCCACTTCTCTTCATCAATGTGTATCCACCAATATAGTAGAGCAGTGAGGATACCGTTATTTAGTATTATTATTATCACCGGTGAAAAAAGGGAGAAGTGGGAACGTTTTAGGAGCTTCCTTACACTGAAAAGAACATCAATAATTGTACACTAGTTTTACAATTTGTATTGTTTTTTGACAGCGCGGGAAAATAGAGAAGGAGCCAATGAGAGCGTTGGATTTTGAATTTTAGAAGGTCGGGCCAACTAGGCACATAAAAATGTCTTTAGTGGAGGGGCGCCGACCTAAAGGGTAACCGTTCCAAGAGACTTTATAACCTCCACTCCACCGCTTAAATTCACTTTTATATATTATTCACTTTTTATGTTATTTAAATATAATTCTTATGCACTAAATATTATACTGGTTTTTGAATTTTGTTTGTAACTACCCGTCATTTCAATTTGTTAAGTTATTCTGACAAAGTAAGACTCAGACAGAAAATTAATAAACTCAGTAATCGTTATCGTTTTCCATGTTATATAAAAATAATAGAGTTCATTGTTTATTTACCGAAACATAATAACTACTTCTTTCACACTGTACTCAAATATTGATAGATTAAAATGTAAACTTCGACTGAATTAACAAAGGTTCTTAAACTTTCTTTCATTACAATTCAAAATCTGTCAGGTAAATTAATTCTTCGTCTAAGTAGTTTTAAGCCTACACGTTTCATAAAGTTTCATTACAGACATTAAATTTCTTGATTCTATAAAGGAAATTAACTCTTTCATTAAATTTCAAAACATATTTGTAAATAAGAAGTTAAAATCCAAGTGGCAAAATCAGGTAAAAAGATCGCGATTTGTTGAACTAGTAAAATAACCTTCGTTTGTTGACAAACAAATTATGCATTTCCCTCTCTCCCAGAGGCGTGGTGACCTGTGGGATTTTATTTCTTCCCTCACATAGGTTGGCCAATCTGAGTGTCAAAAAACAATACTAATTGTAAAACTAGTGTAGATTATTTGTTACTCTAAAAGAATTACAGGAATCAGGAAAGAAATATATGCTGAGTCTCATAATTTCCGAGTCTCCTAGTTTAGAGGATATTTGCGTATCCCCGTGCTAATAAGGCCTAAAAGTTACAAACGACTTGACGAACGACCAACACACGTTTTTACAATCTTTTTAGACTCGGGAAATGTGAAAATTAATTTAAAAGAATCCTTTGAAATTAAAACGAAATTACTGCGTTAATAAAAAAGAAATATAATAATAACAATTAAAGAACGGATAAGTTTTATAGAATTAAAAATTAAAACTTACGGTTTATGTAGAGTTGATATTTTAGATTAGAATATGAGTAATATTCTTCTTTAATTTAAAATTGAAATATATAAATAGAAATATATAAACAGAGACAATATCTCTTCTCTTAATAAAGAAAAGTAAATAATTAATACGTCGCGTCAGAGAGGTTACGTAAAGGTGACAAAGGTTGCTGTGACGTCATGCGCCCTGAACTATTGTTCGTCAGGTTATCCATCTTCTGGCTCATAATATACCATTGTTTACTATTGTTCTGTATGCATTTCATAGTTTTTTCCTCTTTTTATTCTATTATAAGTTTTTTTTAACCGTTTTTAACCTTATCATATATTAGTATCATTATTAATAAGTCAACAAAAGATATATTATAGATGATAAAACAAATAATCCTCCAAATAACTCAAATAAGAGATGTAAAATAACTTACTTACAGATGTTCTCTTTTTACTTTATTAAAAGCTTTTTTAACTGTTTTTAACCTTATCATTTATTAGTAACATTATTAATAAGCCAATAAATGTATACATTATAGATGATAAAATACATAATTGATTAAAAAATAATAATAAAGTAAAATAGCACTGATAAAACCCAGTGGTACATTCAATATTATGAGCCAGCTAACCTAACAACACACACTATTTTACGTAAGTGACGTCACTCTCCCCCGGCGTATTATTCTCTATAATATAATTAGACTTATAAACAATAAAAAAATAAACTAGAAATGAATACTAGATCTATAATTAGAAGTAATATTAAAACTAAATAAGTAATATGTATCATTATTACGTAAGAATAGAACGTGGTGGCATCTTATTGGTCGAGATAGATCCAATAGGGAGTTGTTGTTTCAGTATTAGTTTAACGTTCGACTTTTTAGTTTTTCCTGCTCGCGTTTGGCTCTTTCTTCGGAGTTTTTCTTCAATATCTTCGATCAAATTCAAGGTAACTGCTTTCAATTTGATTCAATAAGTATTGCTGTGTCTTGTTTTTATCAATACACTATATAACTGTATTTTATTTTGTTCAATGCACTGTTTTGAGTCAATAACTTAAGGTTAGTTGTAGGATTTAATATTTTCTTCTGAATTTTGTTTTAATTTTTCACGATTTGATCTTTTTTAAGACTTATTTTATCGTTAATGTTTTCTCTAATTATGTTAATTTTCGATTGAAACGTAACATCAACATATTATCTCTATTTAGGTGCGTAGAAAGTGATTCTTTTCGCAGTTGTATTCATTGCACATGCGCCTTCATAATTCTTCACCTTATACTCACGATTAGCGAGTTTGTTTACATTTAACAAAACTAATTGACTGTTTATTTAACTAAAGTAACTGTTTATATAAAGTTTTTAGTGAAAAACAATTATTGATTTAAGTGATTAATACGAAAATGAGGAGAATAATACTCCTCCCGAAATAATTAATTCGGTATCAAAGATTTGCTTACAGCTTACAATTGTATAACTGTCACTTTTTTTAAAAAAAAATGACCCGTTTAACAATAAAACTTGGTTCATTTTGAAGCTGAAACTCAGACTTTAAGGTAGAATATCTAGAAATAGAGTTAAGAACTTAAGAACAGAACGTATCTTATAAAATACAAACATCAATCCGCACTGAAATTGAATGAAAACTGAAACTTAAGACTCATTTTAAAACTGACCTGACCATCTAAAAAATCACTTCCTAGCTTGAGTCTTCGAACTAAACAATTACACAGAATAATTAAACAGAATTAGTTTCTTTTATATTTACATAATATGTATAATAATTATGTAGTTGGTATGTTAAGAATTAGATTAAACTGAGATAAAATTAAGAAAAATAGGATAAAGTTAATTCTTAGAATTTGAAGAGTTGTTTTGAGTTAGATAGTTTTTAAAAGTCTTACATCCGGTTCTGTCTGCTCTTCAACTTTCCTAGGAAATCAACTATTTTTATTAATACTCTCACATCTTCGTCTACACTATTAACGATTCCAAGAAGGTTGTTTTGTTTGGGTTAAAACTAAAGATATAGGGTATAAAAGGTATGATTTGGAGGATTTATATCTAAATTATTATTTGAAATAGTCAGTCGCCTTCCGTCGTCTTTTAACGGTGTTGTGTTTCTCTTAGGCCTCATTCACACTAGAGATTCCGGAATGCGATTCATGAATCGGCGATTCTCATGATACATTGCGGCTTATGGCTCCATTCAGACTAGGATTCCGGTATGCGATTCGTATGAGATTCTCAAATCGAGAATCCCGTCCCCGTGAGCCGCCTCGATTCTTTTTAGAATTCTTCATGGAAAAATTCTAAAAAGCGGCTCATGATACATTGCGCTATATACCCATATACCATTCAGACTAGGCGATTCCGAATCGCATTATTTTTCTATCCTCTTGCTATTTCTTACTTTAAATAAAATATTTTAATTATAAATATATGTATGTATAATAATTACTGCAATATTATTAATTATAATATTATGTTATAAATAATTTTATTTGCGTATTATAAAATATTTTAATTATATAAATATACTAATTAATAAATCAATATTTGTATATATTATTTAATAATACGTATTTTTTTTAAATATTTTTATTTACGGTAAATGAAATAGGTTCATTATGAATATAATATAAATGATTAAATAATTAATTATTTAATAATTAAATACATATATGTAACTATAATTATAAAATTTTATTTACTTTAAATTAAACATTTTAATTATATTCTTGTATGATATTTTAATATAAGAAATGAATAAGTCATCAGCAACAGTGACCTGAATAAAAGCATTCTAGGAAAATTAGGGGGAAGAAGCCGCCGAGATACTGAATCTTGATACTTTTTTT
>KZ653582.1:27704-39075 GCA_001010745.2 Gerris buenoi | reverse complement strand
ATTAATTTTTAATTTAAATCAAATTATAATTATTATTAACTACGGGGAACAGACAGAGAAAAATAAACTCCAGCGCTGGGATCCCGGTGCTGGAGTCTATTTTTCTGTCTGTTTCCTGTAGTTAATAATAATTATAATTTGATTTAAATTAAAATTTAATCTTTCCGTAGTATGAATACTACCAAAATCGTAAAATATGAATATATTAATAATATAAAACTGTATAGGTACATATTTTGAGTTATTTTTACATAAAAGTTTTTTTTTTTTTTACAGGATGATATGACAGAATCTATCCAATATACCATTGATGAATGCCCTTATTCAATCATTGTGTTCGATGAAGTTGATAAGTATCCTAAAGGTTTCCTTGATAATGTAATCATGCCATTTATAAGAAGGTGAGTGAATTGAAATATATCTCATTAAATTATAAAATTGCATAAAATCCACTGGTGTTCTAAAAAATAAAAGTATTTTTTAATGTTATTTGCCTTTTAAGTTATTTTTAACTGTATCGAAAAAAATATTTTTGTGCGCTAACTGTTAGTACATTAATTAACAGTTATTTGCATAAATGTTAAATGCTTATTATCGATAAACTTTTAAATATTGAACTGAGGGTTTTCACAAATGATGCTGAATTTTTGAGAAAAAAAAAGGATTTAAAAAATTAAAATTTCAGAATTTCTAATTTTATAACTTCAACAGCGTGTGCTAATAAAGTCAGATTTTCTTTGAGTTACTTATTGATATTATCTGTTCCTTTCAAAATATTTTTCTCGCTATTTTCTATCTTATGCCCTATAAAAATATATAGATTGCAATACATTCTAGCACTCTTTGTCTTTGTATAAACTATCTATAGCAATTTAAGACAAATAATCTTATAATTCTGCTGAAGGAGAAGCACACTATTGCTTTGTTAAAAATAAATTATTGGCTAAGATAAGGTGGTTTTTTTATTACCTCTGATGATTATATCTACCATACCCATATGGTGCCACATCACATCCAATAGCTCTAGAAGAGCTGGCCGAAGGATGCTATAGATTTGCCATGTGCCACCTATATTATCAGAGATTTAGAATAATTATCTTTTTTCATCACAAAGTTGTGATTGTGATAAAAAGTTGATTTCTTTTCCTCGACTGTTGATCTAATTTATATTTTTTTCAGCTCTACAGGAAAAGCTTCATTTATATTTATAACTAATATTGGAAGCAATAAATTGATGGAAAAATCATTGGAAATTGAACAGAGTTATTTCCGGTCGCATAACCTTGGCAATTATAATAACGTTAAAGATGCCCTGTTACTCTCTGCCTCAGGTGAATCACCATTAGTTAATCAGCCTACAATTAGTTTATAATTGTATTTTTAAATAGATTATTTTGTAATTTTTCTGTTGGTATCCATGTAGCCTAAAAACCATCCCTAAACTATTCAACTATTAAAGTATTTTAAGTTAAAGAAATAATAATTTTACAGATTCAAAATTGTATTTTGTTTTTAACTTCACACAGAGCAAACTGTATTTTAATTGAAATAAAAAATAAAAATTAGTTGGAGACAACTTGAACAGTCTTTCTCACATATGATTGTGACTGTCCATATTCTTCAAATTTTTCCTCATGGTTTATGCAAAATTTCATACATATATTATTTGAATATTATCATTGTAGTTATTAGTTTTAAACAGTTTATTTTAATGATTCTTTTCTATTTTCAGACCCTTTTTATTCAAGTGAATTAGTAAAACGTGGACATGTGAAACACTTTATTCCTTTTCTTCCTCACAAAGAAGAGTCATTTACTGAATGTCTTAAGGAAGCTTTACTAGAATTTAGGAATCACAACACTGAACCATTAAAATCTACAATTATCCGGTTAGTTTATTCTTCTTATTTTTTCATTTTGAATCTTTATTGTATAAAGGGCTTAAATATGACACATTATAGTTTGTGCGTTATGAGACGTGACTTTTGACAGCGAGAGAAAATCTGAAAAATTGGAGTGGGGAGCCAATGAGAGTTCAGGATTTTAAATTCTAGAAGGTCGGTCCAACTATGCAAAAAAAAAAAAAAAATCACTAGCCCCACCCTTCCCACAGGCCTAGTGGCTTTATTTTTTCCTCATTTAGGTTGGCCATTCTGATTGTCAAAAGTCGTTAATTAGGGGGTTTAAAGATTTCATGTTGTCATTTTATTACCAAGATATCAATGCCCTTCCGAAAGAGTTCTGAACAATTATTAGGGATATTAAATTATAACCAAATTCTTGGTATTTTAACCTTTTATTTATCATTAATTTCATATGTATATTAATAGCCTTTTATGTATAACAATAGCACTTTTTATAGAATCATTAAGTTTTGAGGTTGGTTATTAATATAAAATTTTTGAAAAATTGTGGAAGAAAAGCTCTGCTAGAATAGAAATATTGATTTAATTTAAATAGAAGGGGCGCCAGTGTAGCTGGAACTCTGTACCACTGGGAAAAAATGGGACCAATAAGGACTAAATTACTAGGTTCATCTTCGCTATTTAACTACCATCACTAATTTAAACAGAAGTACTGTCTATTATAGTGAGACTAGTACATCGCTGTTTATTTATTTAACTCATTGTAGTGATTTATATGCAATATATACTTAATTGTGTGTTGTACTTTTACAGTGCTGTATTGAAAGATGTCCAGCTCATACCAGCATCATATCCACTCTACATTTCTTCTGGTTGCAAGCGTTTGCAATCATATATTTTAACGGCAATCAACAAACTAAAGATCAGATTTGGTCAACTATCAAAAACCAGACCTGATGAACTTTGATGTAAAAATGGACAACTAACATAAGATATTATTTTGCTGAGTTTAGTTTTTGTCAGCTTATGACAAAAAATTTGTAAATAATGAATTGGCTAATGGAATGACCAAACCTTATTTACTGGAGGCTGTGAATTTATATTAGTTTGTAAAATGTCATTTAATGTCATAAGAAAAGTTTGTATAGTGGTTATAATAACTTATAGTTGTTATAAAATTTTACTTTGCTATAATCAGAGACGGGATGTTTATGACTTTCATTATCCTGTTTTATGACATCTATTTTAGAAAATCGTTTGTTTTCACTGTGAAAATTTAGCCTCTATATGATGCGTTTTGTTATTTTGGAGGGAAACAGTTCATAAAAGATTTCAATACTTCATTAATACAAAATTATATTTACAATATATAATAAATAATAATAGTTAGCAGAATGCTTCAACATTTGAAAAAAATAATCATGTGTTATTCTATATTCTCCAGCGTTAATTGGTTCTTTTGTCTGTCAGTAAAATTTTAAACCTGTAAAAAGACTTTTGACGTCGGCAGATGAGGTGGGAGCAAATTTCATGCATGGCAGAATTCCTTGAGAGGACAGCTGTCAACTTTCCTTTTACTTTTTCCCCCACTCTTCCAACCCTATCGGTACTGCAAAGGATCTTAAATTTTTCGACACCGTTTAGAAATAGAATATCCTGTTTTTGCAGATCTTCTATTATGTCAGGAAATGTCCCAAAGTTGTCGTTGATGTCGTTCATGTGGTTTTCCAGTCCTGGAGCCTTTAGGGCTTCTTTTGCATTGCTAATTGACCGTGCCTCTCCAGAGTCCAATGAACAGATACAAAGTAGGTGTAGAACTTACCTGTTTATCACATGGCTTACAGAAGAATGTTTCACCTTCCCAAGAAAAGTCCACCTCCTCTGACAACCACTTACGCTTAAGCGCTAATTTGTTTACAGGAGTTTTCGGCATTCTGACTTGAGTAGAATCAATCAAGAAACCAGTAACACGAGGTTTTTTAAAATCAAATGAGCAATTAAACATTCTACTCCCTTATCATGTGTATATACAAAATCTTAATTATGGAACAGCCAATCAGGAGACTGCCCAATCCAATGGGTTTACTATTGCCTGATTCGAGAATCTATCTTGAACTTCCTGGATTCTAATTGGAAGAGTTGTTCCAAGAAGGAGCCGATCAGGAGCCCTAGTTTAGAATTAGGGATGACCGTCGGTGCCTCTGTGGTTATAGGTATGCATAAGTGGATTAGTTAAGTCCAAAAGTGGTCAGGGGATTAAGAGCCCACGCCTTTCACTAAGCTGGTGTAAAGTTTGGTACCGGACCACGAATCATAACATTTCGATCCTTTGTGACACAGTTGTAGGTAAAGGGTGATCGTAAAATCTTCCCAGCCCTCTGATTTTTGAGAAGTAACCCTCGATTCAATTTAAAAAATTTTCTTTAACAAAAAAAAGAAACCTTTTTGCTAAAAATTTGGCAAGAAACCCCATTTTATGACGTTTATGAGTAAAATCTCTATTTTATGACAAAATCATATGACTATGACGTTTATGATTTTTTCCTGTTTCTGGTTATAATACAATAAGTTATCTTAGGTTTTAACTAAGCCAGGTCCATGCTCCTTCCCCTCTCCCTCAATGGAGGGCACCAAAGCAGTCGCCTCTAAGATTCTAGGAATGCTCCTGTTGAACAGTGATCTAAAATAGAATTGGGCAAACTGCAGAACAGAATCTAATATCTTTACAGAAAAGTATGATATTGTAATATAAAATAAATATATTATGTAATAAAAATCCAAAATTAATTTAAATGTGTTTGCTAAAGCATTTTTTCCCCTTAAAGAAAAACTTAGATACTTTATATAAGCCCTTGTGGCCTGTGGTTATAAAAATTCATCATACATTTTTTTTTTAACTTGGTCTCTAGTCATCAATTAAAAATCAAGATTTACCAGTAACATTCACTTTAAAAATTCCATCTTCAATGCTAAGGCTTTTTTAAAGCAAGTTCTGGTTTTTATTTGTTTTAATATAAACATTGTAATAACTAGTAAAACTATATAATAAAAAGAATATGATATTAATTTAATTTTTAAATCCTTTATATTAGCTTCACTTTTTGTTTGTGTGTTTGTCTATCGGTACCTGTTGTCTAAATCTTGGTTGGGCTAATTAATCCTCTTCCAGTCACCCAATTGAGCTGATTCTTGGCCACACAGACTCTGTACCAATCTAAAATCATGTTAACTAATTAATTTAATTAATTTTTTTTAAAAATACAATTTTAATAATGACGGATATTAAGGTGTAATCTTTTTAAGTAGAAATCTTATTTCATGCTGAAACTTTTCATGTAGAGTCATTCTCAGTCAATTATATTTTTTCTACAAACAACAATATTACAACTATGTAATTTGAATTATTCTATTACTCATCATTAATTAATTTACTAATAATGTTTTTTTAAATTTTTACTCTAATTATGTTTGAAATTTACATTAAAATGTATAATTTTATATCATACCATTAAAATTACATATAATTGTCAATAATTCGGCAAGTTTTTACATCTACCTCTATAAGAGGGTGTTATAAGATTAAACATCAGTTAACATTTATATTATCCTAATTTAAATAATATATGTTTATAACAATTATAATAACTTGAATAAACAGTAGTACAAACATTATGCGCCTAGCGTGGAAAGTACCATTTTTTATGCGATTGTGGAGTTGCACCCGAGCAACGAGGAGTAAAACCACACGAGCAAAGCAAAATGCAGTTTTCGCACGAGTTGCGTATCGTGCTTTATCTACGATTGTTGGATCTTAATAAAAATACAGAAAAAAATTTAATAAACTTCCTGTATGTAAGTTCGTATTTCTCTTTTGATAAAGATGACATTAATTCATTAGTTGTATTTTGTGCCGAATTAATTATTTCAGGAAGTGTATTATTCTCCTCATTTTTATCATAATGACACAAATCAACCATTGTTTTTCACTAAAAACTCAATATAAACAGTTACTTTAATTAAAAAAACAGCAAATTACTTTTGTTAAATGTAAACAAACTTGCTAATCGTGCGTTAAAGTGAAGAACTCTTCTTTTTTTACCGCACTAGGGCAATAAGATAGAGGAATTATTAAACACGCATGCGCAATGCATAAAATTATGTATGAATCACTTTCTACGCATCTAAACAGAGATACAATGTTAATATCTCAATTCTAGATAAAAACATTTTTGTTACATATTGAAATAATAAAAAAAAAAAATTAAAAATGACATATGATATAGAAATAAGTATATGATGTAATTGTAATACAAATTACTTCGGAGGATAGTCAGTGATTAATAAT
Organism: Gerris buenoi; assembly: GCA_001010745.2. Lineage (NCBI taxonomy): Eukaryota > Metazoa > Arthropoda > Insecta > Hemiptera > Gerridae > Gerris > Gerris buenoi. Next base: position 32,865 of record KZ653582.1, on the reverse strand, counting down.
TATTTATTGGAGAATCTAATAATTTAAGGATAATAAATAATTTAAGCTTAGATATAAAAATTGCATTTAGATATTAAGTTTCTAATATAATCTATGGTATTGCCCTTAGTACCATAAAATATTATTACAATACAATCTATATTACTAGGGTTACCATACGTCCGGATTTGAAACATCTGTCCGGTTTTGCTTCCCGGGATTTGAGAAATTCCGGATTTTAAGAAAAATCAGAAAGCTAAATGGGCTTCCATACCAAAAGAAGAAATCCCAAAAACTCCAGAAATGGAAAGAAACATTTGACGCATTTTCTAGAAGGACTTCTCTTTTTTAATATATTTAAAATAGTAGAATTTGCCCTTTGTGTCTGCCTGGTACTTATAGGCTCCCACTGAACTTTGTTTTTCAATGATGGGTCTATATGGACGCCTGAAAGTGAAAGATTATCTCTGTCAGGTGTAAAAGAGCTTCTGCAGCCGCATTAGGAACAAAATTACCTTGAAAATTGTTACTACCCACAAATTGTTGTCCAATTAAAATCATTATTTAAAATGGCTGCAGTTACTTGTTACATTCACTCTTGTTAACTTATGCCAATAAAAAAATTGGTTAAAAAAAAAGAGCTTCTTAATATTAAAGCAAATTCTATTATCACATGTTCAGAATTCCATGACAAAATAAAAAATGACTACAAGTCTTTTCTAAGGAAAATTAGTTCATCTGAAAAGTATGATGGACCCAACCGTAATTATATATTTTTATATATTTGTATATTTTATGGTTGCATGCCAGAGTCCGACGCATTCACTTCGGCTCCTGCTTTAACAACTCTTTTACGCTAGTAATAGTTATTATTTTATTTTCATTTTTTGCTATATGGTGTATAAAGTAGTTTTCTTTTCTTTTCTCAAATTTTATTTAAATCGGAAGTCTTTTTAATTATAATTTCATAGTTTTTTAATTTATTAATAGTGNAAGGGGGAAGGGGGGTCTTTCTTGGTAAGTGGGAGGAGTCATTCAGTCATATAACAAACATTGAAAATGAAGATGGGTTAAGCACAATATTGCCTGAAATTAAAGATCAAATGCTAAATTACACGTTTATACAAGATGTTACCCCGTCCCATCGCTCCTTGCAAACAATTCAATACTTGCAAGAAATTGCCCAGACTTCAGGCAACAGTGTGCTTAACACATCTTCAATGTTTGTTATATTATAACACTGAGGGATTCCTACCACTTACCTACAAAGAACCCCCTCCCCCTTTCACCATATGGTAATTTATTATATCAAAACTATAATACCAGACAAGATCACTACCCGGATAACGATGTGGTTTTCAAACCCCGCATCTCTATCTACAGAAGCTGAGCTATAAGTGTTCAAAAAAGTGCGTTTTTGTTTGGCCACCCTGTATATGGATGGGTATATATATGGATGGGTTCGTTAATCAAATATGTTAATACTGAATAGAATAGTGGGATGAGCTACTTTACTCATTTACTCGATGATCAGTTCGGAGCTTTTTCATCTTTTGGATTTTAACCACAACCTGCCTGTCAGTTTTCCTTTCAGGTTGCTTAGCCTATTCCAACCTGGCCTTGTCCAGGTGATTGGACAACCATCTCACACCTGGGTGTGCCCCATTCCGATTTAAGGAAATTTGAAGATTATTGAAAGTCCAAGAATTTATGACTTGTTGCACTTCATTAATTCTTATTTTGATGGCTGTGCCGCGTTATTAAAACCTATCATACAAAAAACCAGGTCTCTTTTCCACTTTCCTAATTATGTAATCTGGTCACAATCAACGTAGTGCTTGTCATTTTTTTTTTTTTTTTTAAATGTTTAAAAAAAAACAATTTTGAACTTGAGATACTGAATTGATGTAAGGACCTGAGGCACACATATTTTTGGGTGATGTGTTGCCGCCTTAAAAATAGAACCTGTACTGAGAATACTATATATTTCTGAACAGAAAAGACAGGATTAATAATTAAAAGTCGAAATATATATAATTTTTAAAAGTATAATTAAACTATAAAATAAATAACATTAAAAATGTATGAGCATGGACTTATATAAAAAAAAAAAAAAACTGTGGAAGTAAGTAAGGGTAAAACAAGTTAAAGAGTGGATAAAAGAGAGTTCTACTTCCTTCCTTTGCCTTTCTTCTTGCTGCCCGAGGAGCTCTGGGCCTGAGACTGCTCGGTGCCACCTGATTTGTTAGCACGAGTTTTGAGTTTGGGAATGTTGGCTCCCAGATGGAGCATAACCGAGTCCCGAGAAGGGAAGAGGGGGTTTAACGGAGAGCCATCGTCATTTTTCAACTGAACTCTGATACGACCTCTATACAGTAATTCTTTGCTTCTTTCTCGAGAATACAGTTTGTTTTCAACACCTACCTTCATGCCTGCTGCAGCCAGAACATCACGTATTTCTTGATAAGTAGGATTTTCCACACCTTTTTCTTTAGGGATCCTCCTACCTTCTTTAATTGTTTTCTTACTGTTAATGTAGGCTGGGTAGATACAAATCCATCTTTCTCTGTCACTGTAGGTTTTATTTGGAGTCCAAACAGTTGCCATATTTAACAGAAAATGAAATATCAAATTAAAGAAAACTGATATTCGGAAACGTGAACTGAAACAGGAACAACAAATATTCTTCTTGTTCTTTTTTATAAATTGACAGATCTTTCTCTAGAATAGACTCTACCACAAATATTCCTTTAGTTGCTACACGTGGGTAACCGTGAGGTAGGTTAAGGTTACTTACTTTACTGATTATGTTTGAAAACCTTAATCCATTTAATTTTTTATTATAATACGTTAAAGTTTAAGGTACGCTCTGAATCTCGGCAACTCCTCATTTTAAAAATCCATGCTCTAAAGGTAAATTTTAGTTATAAATAATTTTTTCTTAAATTTTAAATAATGTAATATTATTCTAATATTTTGCAAGTATCAGTGCTTTCTTCCTGGTTTATCGTTAGTTTTGTTCTATTGTGTGACAATTATGATAATTTTAAGGTAATATTTTCATCCAATTTAACTCTGAATGAAATTATTTTGAAAACTTAAAAATTGAAATATCTTTGTGTTTAACGCCTTAGATAATAGTTCATACTTGGACAAACATCCCATGAATTTAGTTTTAATTCGTACCTTTTACTATGCGATTGTATTTATGCTACGAGTAAAAAATAATGGACCGGGTACCAATCTATAATATTAGAGATTTACCCAATAACATATAAGTAAATAAAAACCCACCTTCTCTGGTGATGTTCATCTTCCTGCTACTGCTAGGAGTTGTCCAGAAGGTAATTTCCTCTGCTGAATGATGAACTCTGATTGTCTTATGTATCTGGGGGATCATTTTGCCTTTTATTTAATCAGGGGGGGGGGGTGAGCCTGGATACCTTGAGATGGCAATCTATTTGGGACCAATCACCTACACCAGAGGAAAAAATTAATGTTTTTAATTTTATAAAGCAAAACTCTTTAGTCCATGCACACCAAAAAGTGATACAACCTCTAAGAATATTTAGTTACCCAAGTTCATCCATGGAACATAGCTTGCCCTAAGCTGTTAAAAAAATACCAGTCAAGTGTGGCCTTGTCCCATCCATGTTGGTGGAGAACATCTACGAGACATATCTGCTCTTTTTTAACTGCTAAAGGGCAAACTATGTCCCGTGGAAGATCTTTACTGACCACTTATTTTTGGAGGACACCAAAAACCATTGACAAAATTCAAGCTTGATGTTAGTAAGTCACTTTTACGCACTCTATCCCCTACATTCAGATTTCTGTTGCCTTCATTCAGATTTATCTTTCTTGTCAAGTCCTAGCTTCTTTTCTAATAGTATTGGCTATCAGTTTTGGAACGAAGTTCCTTATGGCACGTTCTGGAGCCCGGGAGTGAATCCGAAAAAAAAATTACAAATAAATCACCGTCACGCAAAATCTGTCACGAAATCTACCGACGGCAATAACTTGTGTAAAAGTTGATCGATTTAGTTGAAATTTGGTACACATGTTCATTTTACCAATGCCCAGGACAAGCCCAAGCGTTCACGTAATCGTAAGCTTCAAATTTAAAATTGGAATTTTTGGAAGGAAAATTTCTAACTTCATCTATTTAATGAGACAAACAACTTTTTTAAATAACATTTTTTAGTAAAACGAACACCGATACTGCTATGAAGTGATAAAGATCGTTAAATTTATTATAGCAGACCAAAACGATTAAAATAAAGAAAACAATGTTTTTACCGATATCTTACGTTCTAACGTAACAATTTAAAGAAACTTTGTATACATCACCTATAGTACAATTGAAACCAGCATGTAAAATTTCAACCTGATACAAGCAGAATTTTTTGTGAGTTGATGATTTATATTTTTTATTTCAATATTTATTTGGAGTAATATGCCGACGGGCCTGAGAGGACAGTTCTTTTTTTTGTACTACAACCATCTGCTTTAACTATAAATTTATCATTAACTTTTTTCTCAATAAACAACACATTATTTATTGAAAGACGCTCGCTTCAAAGATAATAAAAAGCTTTTCATTTAATTTTGTCTATATATATATCCACTGTGCGATATTTACTCATTATCATGAAAGAGGTGTAGTTCAATAACCAAACAACGTCTTCACACAAAAATTGTAATTAGAGCAAATGACCGGTTTCGGAAGTTCTAAAGCAGCCTTCTTCAGATAATCTTGAGGTTACTGGATTGACTTCACGAGTACAAGAGTATCAATCCACTTCACTTGTACTCGTGAAGTCAATCCAGTAACCTCAAGATTATCTGAAGAAGGCTGCTTTAGAACTTCCGAAACCGGTCATTTACTCTAATTACAATTTTTGTGTGAAGACGTTGTTTGGTTATTGAACTACACCTCTTTCATAATGAGTCGCTATCACACATATGAGAAAAACACAGTCGAGGATACTCATTATCATTTTGAAAAGATACAAAAATACAAGATCTTCAAAAAAAGTATTTATAATGAAAATTGCTGGTTTCGACTACTTAACAGTCATCTTCAGATTCTAAATTAGTTGTACTCAGTAACATGATGTTTGATGTTGAAATGAATCTAAGTTATTTAATGATGACGAATATGATATCTATTGTAAGGGGT
>KZ653581.1:27249-42016 GCA_001010745.2 Gerris buenoi | reverse complement strand
AAAAAAATATTTGTTTAAAATTGTGATTAACACTTGTGGGTAATATTTTATTTTCCCCGCCATTTTGTCAAAAAATTATTAATTCCCCCCCCCCCCTTACTAATTTTTGTTCACAATACCAACGAAACCATTTTTACGTGAGACTTCACGCCTTACCAATTTATTTAACAATCATGCTCTTACACCAACTCTCTATCCAGGGGATTGAAGGTAAAAAAAAATAATGCTACAGAAATGAAAATAATGAATAAATGAAATGAAAATAATGCTCAAAATTTGTCCGGGGGAAGGCCCCCTTTATTCTTTAAAAAAAGTCCTGGATATTCTTGTATTTTACATTAGTGGTAACATGAAAAATTCAAGACACATAAAGTGGTACGCCACCAAAAAAGTTTGGGAACCCCTGCACTAAACTATGAAATTTATTTTTATATCTTTAGTTTTTTTCTATTAATAATTGGGATTATTAACATAATAACTTAAACAGGGCTAACAGGTAACAAGGACAAAAGATTACCTTGTAAGATTTGGGAAATCGGTCACATAAAGTAATAGGACCACTTCTTACTCTATCACTTATTTACTTATCTATCAGATTCTAACTGTTATCCTTGTCTACTTGTGACACTTTTATAGAAATGAGCCCCCCACTTTTTTTTAATCTCTTCGGACACTGAATACACTCTTTTTTTTTACATAAAAGTGTGATATTCCTTTGTCCCAAAGCATATAGGAATAAATATCTCTTTGTCTTAATAGTAATTAAGAGTAAAGGATATAAACTCTGCCGTATATTTCCTATAAATAAAGGGGGTTCTTTTATGTATAGGAAATCCTATAAATCCCACCCCCCCGGACAAATCCTACCTATCTATAGGTCAGCTGTTTTTGGGTGTCTAGACCTCTAATTGTTTGAGAAAGCCGATGTCAAACTTATTATACACTATTGTCGATCCGATTTATTAGATCCAAAATGGCTGACTCTTTAACATCGCGTGATTGCAGTCAAACTATTATGCTGTTTGCCATAAAAACTGAACTCTTTAAAAGTCTACATTTTTAGTATTGTTAATCTTTAATCTTTATAGGACAGAGAATCATTATATAGTGAATGGTTATATAAATATCAAGTATTTGTTAATACATGTCCACATGTATTAACATATGTATTTGTTAATACATGGACGCTATAACTTGTAAATTTACTTTGAAGATAAATAATTTGAATTTGATGCAGAATATTTAAAGAGCCTCCGAGTAGAACGTGGTGTACATACATGGTATACAAATTAATCGGATCACCTTTTGAATATGTAAAAGGAAAATTTCCTCCTTGTTTCACTATATACCAAGTTAGATAAAGTTTTCACACGTCCGATAATAAACACAGGGGAAAAGTTACTAGGAAATTTTATCATTTACATAGTTTCATATTACAGTTGAGGTACAACTAAAACTAGATTTGAAATATCCGTAAAACTTTACAACACAAACCTTTATTTCGGTCCCTCGGCAGTTGGGACGTGGCGTTATTAAATAAAGCAATTATCGCTTTTGTTAATAACCAGATTCTGTTGTTTTACATGAATGCGGTAAAAAATGTTAAAATCATTATCTTATTTGAGAGAACACTAAAATTGAAGAACTAGAGTAATTTCTTAAACTCCAATTAAGTAGGATGTGCGACGCTTAAGTCAATGTAGCTGGGTGTTAGTAAAACCCGGCCATGTTTAATTTATATTGTTTTTACACCTTTTTCTCTTCTGAGAATGCTTGTTTATTCCGAGATCCAGTCTCTAATTGCATTCCTTGTTTACATTGAACTAGCTGCGACTTGAGGGAGGAAACAATATAACTGAAACTCCATCTCAGCCTTCAACCTGTCAATCCTACCATCCTTCTTTCGAATTCTGTTTACTTTAAATCTTAAACCTTCAGCAATTCTCTTGGTTTTAATTTAAACTCCGTCTGTCCATGTACACGACAATAGCTTGTTCTCTCGCGACAAGGAATCTACTATTCAATATTAAAAGCAACTTTCTTTTGCCTTACATGAAACAATAAGATACAACTTGACTATTGCAAACATCCGTTGTTTTGCTTATATATTCTTTGCATATAATACTTATAAAAAAGTAACATTTTACGTAAAGAATTACTCTATTTCGCTTTTACTGGCCCTTTTTTGGGGTAGTAGATATAATTGAAGCGAGCGTAGCGAGCTTCTTACATTCAACGAAATATGCTCCGTGTCTGTCTGTGTGTTTGTCTGTGTGTCTGAAACGTATGACGATAACTTGAGTAAAAGTTGACCGATTTTGATGAAATTTGGTACACATGTTCATTTCACCAATGCTCAGGACGAGTTCGTTGGACAAAGTTGTCTGTCCAAGCGTTCGCACGAAACTCTCGCGTAAACGTGCCCATCAAAATTAAAATTGGAATTTTAGGACGGGAAAAAATTCTAACTTTATCTATTCGATGAGACGAACATTTTTTTTTTTTAAATAACATTTTTCAGTAAAACCAACAGCGACACCGATATGAATTACCTAATAAAGATCGCTAAAACTATTAAAGCGGACCTAAACGTTTCTAATAGAGAAAACGACCTTTTTACCGATATCTTACGTTCTAACGTAACGATTTTAATAAAACTTTTTACACATCGTCTAAAGTACAATTGAAACAAGTATGTAAAATTTCAACTTGATACAAGCAGTAGTATTTGAGAAAATCTACTGTGGGTGGTTAAGGTTCTTATAGCCGTGTAGCGTATAGTTTTGTTTAGGAAGGAAAGCTTTATACCGAGTACCCCCACTCTACGTCGCACTGCCCTCTTCCACTTATCTTATCTATGACATTCATCATGATTAACAAATTTTAATATTCAGTATTTTATTGCAATACGCTCGCTTCAATGATAGAGCCACGATGCCTAGTAATTATTTATGTAGTAAACACTTTCTAATACAATTTTAGGATGTGTATCTGAAAAAAGTGTAAAGCGGCCCGTACACGGTCAATAGTATTGTCAATACACAAAAGTATATTCAATACTATTGACCGAGTGCGGAGTTGCTATTGATATAAAAAAAACAGTATTGATGAAAATTGATAAAGATGACAATTCATTAGTTGAAGCGAGCGTAAGCGAGCTTCTTACATTCAACGAAATAAGCATCTTGTCTGTCTGTCTGTAACGTTTACGTGTCCAACGATAACTTGAGTAAAAGTTGACCGATTTAGTTGAAATTTGGTATACATGTTCCTTTTACTAATACGCAGGCTAAGTTCGTTGGACAGCATGATCCGTCTAAGAGTTCGCGCGCAATGCTCGCGTAAACGTGAGCTTCAAATTTAAAATTGGAATTTCAGGAAGGAAAAAAATCTATCTTCACCTATTCGATAAGACGAACATTTTTTTTTTTCAATAACATTTTTTACTAAAACCAACAACGACACCTCTATGGATTAATAAAGATCGCTAAAACTGTTAAAACGGACCTAAACGTTTAAAATAGAGAAAACGACCTTTTTACCTATATCTTACGTTCTAACGTAACGATTTTAATTAAACTTTTAACACATCGTCTAAAGTACAATTAAAACAAGTATGTAAAATTTAAACTTGATACAAACAGTAGTATTTGAGTAATGAAGTGATACATTTTATAATAATTGTTTAAAGCTACTGCGGGTGGTAAGATTCTTATAGTCGTGTAGTGTATAGGTTAGTTTAGGAAGTCAAGCTTTGTACCAAGTACCTCCACTCTACCCCACACTGCCTTCTTCCACTTATCTTCAACTACGACATTCATGAAGAATAACAAATTTCAATATTCAGTATATCATTGCAATACACTTGCTTCAATGATAGAGCCACGCGATGCCTAGTTATTTCGGGAGGAGTATTATTTTCCTCATTTGCATCATAATCACTTATATAACTCTTTGTTTTTCAGAAAAAACTAGATATAAACAGTTACTTTAATTAAATAACAACAGACAAGTTCCAGGCCCTCTCCTAAAATACCAAAGCCTATAGAAGTAGTGATACATACTTTTTGGCCAAGTCTGCTCTTTTTTTATTGTACGTGTAAAACCTCACTTTGCTCCTACTTTCATGATCAAAACTGATATTTTCTTTTTATTGCTACACTAAATCTTTAACTTATAAAAGCACAAAAGTTTGTACCTGGGATCTCAGTAACGCCGAATCAAAACCGAGCAGACAAGATGTCCACGTGTAGGGGACGGTGAGAGAAGAAAAATGAGCCCAATATCAAGGGAATTGNAAACGTCTCACAGAAATAAAGTTCTGAAATTTTAAGTAAAAAAATGTGAAATTATTCATTCTAAAACAACACCTTAAATTTCCATCTACAAAAAAATACCATATATTATCCTTATTATACTGAATCTCTTATATCTGCTATTAAAAGGGCTAACTATTATTATAATTTTTTAAAATAATAAATGAGTAGCCGAATTCTAAATAAAGAAAAAAAAAAAACAAAAAACAGCTATTTCAAAAAAAAAAAAAAAAAAGAAAGAAAGATATTGGTACCTCTGGATTTGTTTTTTAAAGCTCTACAAGGCTCTGCAGTCAAACAGTTCCAAAATAATTATAAACCTATTAAATATAGATTGAAATATGAGTGTGGTTACAAAAGCAGCTATATCCTTACTGTACTNAGTAAAGATTGTACAGATGCCAAAAAAATAACCCTATAAGGTAAACAAAAACACGGGACCGTGACGGTTACCGGTTTGTTTACATTACATGTCATAAACAAAAGTGACAGCTTTCATTATACAACAATTCAAAAATATAATAATCAAAATAAATTTATGTTTATTTTTGATAAAATTGTCGGGGGCTACTATCTTTTTTGATAAGTTATTATATCTATTTGAAGACTAACAAATCAAAACAAACCTTTATTTTTATTGGAAAAACCGTTGGTGCCTTACCAATAACAAATCCATCGTCGTCAGGATACCATTCGATTACATAAACCATATTAGTGTAGTGAAACGTTAATGTTTAGTTTTGATAAAATTGTCGGCCTATCTTTAGATAAGTTATTATATCTCATCAACANATTTTTACTACGTTTTTATTAACTTGGTTTCTTGTTTGTATGTTTGTCCGGTACAAATCTTGCAATCGAATTTTAACAAACATCCCGAGTAGCTAGACATTTGAAACTTTCAGAACAACTCAGAACACGATGACAATGCATTATTTTAATACTTTTTTATAAATTGTTAATTTATAGTCATTTTTCAGCATAATTTAATTCGTTTTCAGCAAATTTGCTGAATGAAAAGTTAGTTCGGAAAAAATCCGCAAGTTATTTTACTTGTTTTGACATATCCATATTTACCTACACTATTCATTTTGACGGGTTTCAAATTTATAATAATGTATGACATAAAATTTATAAACGTAGTATATAAAAAGTTATTTTTATCTTGTAATTTTTACACATTACTTTTATTATTATACTTTGTGTTGCTTGAAGTTTAGAAAGTTGGAAAAGCGGCTCCCCAAGCCACAATACAGTATTGAAAGGGCCAATATTTAACTTTTCTTCGCATGTATCATCATCATACATGCGAGATTATTACCATCATCGTATCATCGTAGAATTTGAGGTTTGCCATCATCAGTCAAAAGAAAACGTTTGGGATCGACCAGAAACTTTAGTAGGTTAACAACGATTTTTAATTTTGACAGATCTTCCTGAATTTTAAATTCAACCGACAAATAGAGTAATTAGTCGATGAAAAGCTTTAGGTTTCAATGATGCATAATATTTTTTATAATTAGGTATTCTATTTTATAAACGAGTTCCATTCTAAGGGAAGAAGTTAATTACAATTAAGTTTGTAAATTAAAATCTGATTTTTTATTCAACCCCGCAGACATTTCGGCTATTGCAATTTTATAAAACAAATAAGAAATCATAAAATAAACTGGCTGAGCTAAAACATCGCTTGAAGTTTTTGCTTATTCTCTGTTATTGTAAAGAAAAAGTTAATTCTATAGTGTTTCTTAGCCGTAATGAGTATGAATCTTTTCAAATCTTTTTAAGTGTTCAAAATGGAATTCAATTAAAGGAATTAGCCATTGAGTTGGTAGGAAACTTGGGTGCGGTATTTCAGGCACTCTTCCTTTTTCGCTATTTTTAATTAAATTGAACAAGGTAAGAGCAAATGGTATTGAATAGCATTCACCATTGACTTAGTATCCTCAACCCCCCGAGGAAGTAGAATTCCTTTCTCCCTTGGCATTGCTTCTTTTGTAAATACTCCTATTGAAGCTGGCTATATCAGATTAAACCTCTATCTGTCCCAAAGCTTATCTAATAAATAATTTATTCAAACTGTTTACAAGGTAATTTTAAATTTAAGCGTTAAGATTACAATTTTTTAAATGTAGTAAACGAATAAAAAATATGAAATTTTGAAAAATCTTCTATTTGCTGTTTTAAATCATTTTGATTGATGGATGTCAATTTATAATAAATTGACAAGACTATTCTGCATTAAACCATAGAAAAGTTTATTCTTTATTATCACAAGGGTTATGGACTGTTAAAAAGTGGTAAGGAGAATATTATACCAAATAGGGCACTCTTTTACTTTGTTACCCACCCGAATGTATTTATTTATTTTTTATTTATTATTAAGTCCAAGTGAACTTTCTTTTGATCAAAACTTATTGGATTAAAGGTTACTTTGCCTTACTAGATAGTTAGACTAACGAGTACTGTCCATTTTATGTACAGAAGTGTGGTATTCCTTTGTCCCAAAGAAATATTTGAACATCGCCCAGTTAAGATTGTCAATTAATTTTAAAAAAAATGTCAAACTCAATAATATAAACAAAGGTGGGTAACCAATTAAAATCTTGCCACATGCGACCTAATTTACTTTGTTACCCACCTTAGGGTGGGTAGAAGGTAAATAATTTAAATAACAACTTAAACTAAAAATGACTGAATTAATTCAACACGCCGAAAAACTAAATGGGGTAAATTATATCAATTGGAAATACAGATTAACAGCTCTGTTAGAAGCAAAGGGACTATGGGATCATTTGCAAAGACCCATACCAGAAGATCCTGCAGCTTTATTATTATGGAAAAGGACTGACGCACAAATAAAAGGAATGATAACTATTTCAATGGAAAATAGCCAAGTTTCAATGATACTAACATGCAGAACAGTAGAAGAAATTTTGGACTAGTTGGATAGAAGATACGCCGGAGACATAGAAAAAATGAAATTTCATGCAAAAAATAATGTGGCTAGATTAACCATGAAAGAAAACGAAACGTGGGAGGAATATCTATTAAGATCTGAAAAGATATTAGAATGGGCAAGAACACTAGGTGCTATAATAGATAGATGATAAAGATTTTATAAAAGGATTTATAAGAGGATTACCAGTAAAGTACAATAATTTAGTTTTCAATTCGATACCATTGAAGATTTAACAGTAATCAAATTAAGAAGATTTTTTCAAAAATTTCAGGAAAGACAAGACTTAGAAAAGGAAAATACAAACAATGAATTTAAAGCATCAATGTCATGAGAAAACAATACCAAATTTAAAAATAAACATTTTGAATTTATAAATAACCTATCATGTTACACATGTGGAAAAACTCATTTTGCAAGAGACTGTTGGTATAATACACAAAATAAAAATTATTCAGATAAGAAGAAAAATTACCTGAACAAAAATTATCAAAAGAAGAAAACAACCAGTAATGTTCGCTATGTAAGAGAAAATTCTGACGATGAAAACGGATCAGAAAGAAATCAAGAAGAATCTAATGAAAAATATGATTATGCGTTTACAGCTAATATAAAAGATACGAAAGAAACGCAATGGGTTCTTGACAGCAATGCAACCAGTCATATGACGTCAAATAAAGATATATTAGAATCAGAAAAACCTGAGGAAAGGCAAATAAACATGTTATATACTCAAAATCAAGATTTATGTACGATAAATACAATTAATAATTTTCATTATAATCTAAGAGATGTCTTTATGTTCCAGAATTAGACACCAATTTAATGTCTATTAATAAATTTACAGAAACTGGATTAGAAGTTAAGTTAAATAAATTTGGAGCTATTATATATAACAAGTTTGGAATCAAATTATTAGCCGCAAAACTTAGAAAGAACATTTACATTTTGAATCAACCAAATCATCAAGAACAAAGTCTTAAGCTTGAACTTAAAAATGACAATGCAAATTTAAAATCCTGGCATCAACGTTTAGGACATTTTTAAACTTCAACTATATGAACATATTAAAAGAAAANATAAACCAATTTTTTTTTTGTTTTATGTTTATAAATATGTTTATATGTTTTATTTTTATATTTTTAATATTTGATATTACATAAAATAATCTCTATTTAAATCCCAAAACAAGTTTTCACTAAGTATATAACGAAACAAAATTATGAAGCCAAAAGAACTACAACTCAAAAAACATATCAAATTAAAATTCACTCCTTGCATTCTAATTTGACAAAAAAAAAAACAACAAATTTTTACTCGGTGCAAGAAAAAATGACACTTTTACAGCTGTTAAAAATAAAAAACCTTTTCGGGTTCTTAACAACTATATGTATGTATATATGAAATAAAATCTTTGATAAATAATAATATTAAAAACATGGGAACCTTTAATAACTTTAAAAATAATGGTAATCTCTGTGAACGTTTCTAGACTCTATAGATAATTGAATTATTTAGATCGATTTATAATTAATCTACTAAGATACTATGGCGGTAACTTCTCAATGGGCACTAGTGACACTTTAGTCTTAACCCTGGTGTTTATCTTTGATGATAGTTCTTCCCACTCATCGTCGAAATCTAATTTGTTGCAAAGTAAGCCTTTTTTGTGCGCAAATATTGTTTGCAGTGGCTTCTCCAACACAACGGCCAGGTCTGATTTTACAAAGGATAATTTAATACAGTCTTTGAAGTAAGAATAAGCCAAATGCTCTACATGATATGGGTTTTTTCTTACTAATTTAATAATAATCAATGTAATCACCANTAGTTGTTTTGCACCGAATACAACATCTAAACTCTGCACTAGTCTAGTGCGAATAATACAAGTACTACTAGTACAAATAATTTTACAGAAAATAGGGCAGTTTGTTCTCTATGTAGTTTGTCATTCAAAAATCAAAGAGGCGTGAACACACATATTTCTAAAAAACATCCAACAGAAGCCAACTTATTAAAACTTAACAGCTTGCTTGTAAATAAAGAAAGGATTGACAACAAATCAAATAAGGATGACCAAATCGATGTCTGGGCAGTTAAGTTTAAAGAATTTTTTTCACTAGATTCTGATAATTTTAAACATCATGATATTCACAACACTGTTAACGACTTTCTGAAATTCCTTAGACAGGCTAGCAATAATTTACCAGGTCCTAAACATCCTGCCGCTCGTTATTATAAGATGCGTAAGAAGAATAAAGGTAGCCAAAGTACGAAGGGAGCTAGTAAATCATCTAANTAGTGTAGAAATGTAGTATAAAATAGGTTAGCTTACATCAGCAATATAGTTCTTTTTGCTATGTCTTTCTTTCTTTTCGGTTTCTTTTCACCAATAATTTTAATTTTAATTCTCAGTTTTTTCAATTCTCAAATTTTAATAGTTTTCTAAAAAAAAAAGACAAGAAAAATGACAAATGTTTCCATTGAGAAGACATAGTGACGGTTTAATCCCTGAGTATGAGGAAGAGGAGATATCAAATTTCAATCCAACGGAAGAAATAACAAATGAGAACGAAGGAGAATAATGACGACGAAGGAGAGAAAAATAACGCGCTGTTGGCTGGAGTGGATTTGCAGAATAATTCTCAGGTATTTAATAACCCTACTTTACCTTTTATCGGACAGAATGTAATAGTTTCGAGAAAATCTGGCCAAAAACAACAGGCCGTAGTGACGGAGATATTACCGACGAATAATGACCATGACCCCATTCAACAAAATAATAATATTGTTGTTAACGTTGAATGGATAGAGAATGACGGTTGTATTAAAGGTAAAACTGTCGATGTTAGCAGAATTTCTTTCTCAAACACGGAACCTATTAATACAACTTTAGAAACAATTAACAGACAAGTCAATAATATCTCTCAGCTAAATAATGAACCAGACTCGAATTCTCAGCCAAGTACTAGTTGTTTTGCACCGAATACAACATCTAAACTCTGCACTAGTGCGAATAATACAAGTACTACTAGTACAAATAATTTTACAGAAAATAGGGCAGTTTGTTCTCTATGTAGTTTGTCATTCAAAAATCAAAGAGGCGTGAACACACATATTGCTAAAACATCCAACAGAAGCCAACTTATTAAAACTTAACAGCTTGCTTGTAAATAAAGAAAGGAATGATAGCAAATCAAATAAGGATGACCAAATCGATGTCTGGGCAGATAAGTTTAAAGAATTTCTTTCACTAGATTCTGATAATTTTAAACATCATGATATTGACAACACTGTTAACGACTTTCTGAAATTCCTTAGACAGGCTAACAATGATTTACCAGGTCCTAATAAAGGTAGCCAAAGTACGAAGGGAGCTAGTAAATCATCTAATCCACAACGAGCCAATAAAGCCTCTAGAGAAAAACGCAAACAACAATATCAATATGAAGTGGCACAATATAACTATTACAACAGAAGAAAGAAAGTAGTTAACAATGTTATGAACTCAGATCAGCCTAAACAATGTCCTGTAAATATCCGTAGAGTAGAAGATCACTATAAATCAGTCTTCGAAGAACACAATAATACTGAAAGAGAGTACTATCAGAACAAGGTTACGAATCCTAATATAATATCAGTACAAATGAGTGACATCCATAGGGCTGTGAAGTCAACTTCACTTGATACATCTCCTGGTCCCGACGGTGTTTTGATTAGAACTATTAAGACCTTAAATATTTATCATATTATTAAGACCATTATTGACTCAATCTNATTATATCAACATTTATAGTATAATTTCAATCACTTTTTGCTCTAACTGAACAATCACTCTTATTTATTTTGCTTATCTTCATTTATTCACTTTTTAATTATAAAAATTCTAGTCCCGTAATTCTTCGTTTAAGCTGTCATTTTTTCTTGTCCTTTTGGTGTCTTAGATTTATCGTTTCTCACTTAAGAGCTTAATTTTCATTTGAGGAATAATTTAATTTATTGTTTAAAACTATTTCTAGTCTGTAAATTAAACATTAACTGCACCTTTAATTAAATTCTAGCTGTAACTGTTGAAACTGTCTCACAAATGTAAACAAAGCCCCTTTGATTTTTGCTCTTAATTCGCGCATGCGCTGTGCTCCCTTGGATATCCAGGTTCATGTTTAAGCTAGTGCGTCGCCGGCNATTTATGTAAATAATATAATTAGTTGATTGTAATGTTTAGTTATATTGTAATTATGGCTAATTCCTGAATACTAGACCTGCAACGCATCGCGCACATGAACCTGGGTTTTCTTCTTCCACCAATAGGAACACAGTGATGACTGGAGAAATTGCATTCAGAGTTGTTTACTTACTTGGCTACATCATATATGCTAAACCAGCCTTTTATACAAGTTATTTTCGCCTTTTAATTTATGTGTATTCAGCTAGCTTAATTTTACTGCATAAAGACAAATTTAGCAACATTTATAACAGCCTGGCATTCAGAGATATTCTACTCAAGATTTGGAATCATCCCTTCTTCTCCAATTACAACAGCACAGCTCAACCCGAATCAACGCTAAGCAATTTATCATTATCTATATTAAAAGCATTCAGTTTCTTTCTCATTTAGGCAATTTTTTTATAGTATATTAAGCTTTTATTACTATTTAAATATAAATACAGTCCACTTGCTCATTATTCTTTTCTTTATTTATTAGTTAATTAAAAATTCATGGAGGAACCGGGTCCTATCATTTAAAGCCCTTCCTTATGAACAAGTGGTAAGAAGAATGTTATACCAAATAGGGCACTTTTTTACTTTGTTACCCACCCGAATGTATTTATTTTTTATTTATTATTAAGTCCAAGTGAACTTTCTTTTGATCAAAACTTATTGGATTAAAGGTTACTTTGCCTTACTAGATAGTTAGACTAACGGGTACTGTCCATTTTATGCACAGAAGTGTGGTATTCCTTTGTCCCAAAGAAATATTTGAACGTCGCCCAGTTAAGATTGTCAATTACTTTTAAAAAAATGTCAAACTCAATAATATAAACAAACGGTGGGTAACCAAGTAAAATCTTGCCACATGCGACCTAATTTACTTTGTTACCCACCTTAGGGTGGGTAGAAGGTAAATAATTTAAATAACAACTTAAACTAAAAATGACTGAATTAATTCAACACGCCGAAAAACTAAATGGGATAAATTATATCAATTGGAAATACAGATTAACAGCTCTGTTAGAAGCAAAGGGACTATGGGATCATTTGCAAAGACCCATGCCAGAAGATCCTGCAGCTTTATTATTATGGAAAAGGACTGACGCATAAATAAAAGGAATAATAACTATTTTAATGGAAAATAGCCAAGTTTCAATGATACTAACATGCAGAACAGTAGAAGAAATTTTGGACTAGTTCGATAGAAGATACGCCGGAGACATAGAAAAAATGAAATTTCATGCAAAAAATAAAGTGGCTAGATTAACCATGAAAGAAATCGAGACGTGGGAGGAATATCTATTAAGATCTGAAAAGTTATTAGAATGGGCAAGATCACTAGGTGCTATAATAGATGATAAAGATTTTATAACAGGATTTATCAGAGGATTACCAGTAAAGAACAATAATTTAGTTTGCAATTCGATACCATTGAAGATTTAACAGTAATCAAATTAAGAAGATTTTTTCAAAAATTTCAAAAAAGACTTGGAAAAGGAAAATACAAACAATGAATTTAAAGCATCAATATCAGGAGAAAACAATACCAAATTTAAAAATGATCATTTTGAATTTATAAATAACCTATCATGTTACACATGTGGAAAAACTCATTTTGCAAGAGACTGTTGGTATAATACACAAAATAAAAATTATTCAGATAAGAAGAAAAATTACCTGAACAAAAATTATCAAAAGAAGAAAACAACCAGTAATGTTCGCTATGTAAGAGAAAATTCTGACGATGAAAACGGATCAGAAAGAAATCAAGAAGAATCTAATGAAAAATATGATTATGCGTTTACAGCTAATATAAAAGATACGAAAGAAACGCAATGGGTTCTTGACAGCAATGCAACCAGTCATATGACGTCAAATAAAGATATATTAGAATCAGAAAAACCTGAGGAAAGGCAAATAAACATGTTATATACTCAAAATCAAGATTTATGTAAGATAAATACAATTAATAATTTTCATTATAATCTAAGAGATGTATTTATGTTCCAGAATTAGACACCAATTTAATGTCTATTAATAAATTTACAGAAACTGGATTAGAAGTTAAGTTTAATAAATTTGGAGCTATTATATATTATAACAAGTTTGGAATCAAATTATTAGCCGCAAAACTTAGAAAGAACATTTACATTTTGAATCAACCAAATCATCAAGAATAAAGTCTTAAGCTCGAACTTAAAAATGACAATGAAAATTTAAAAACCTGGCATCAACGTTTAGGACATTTTTAAACTTCAACTATATGAACATATTAAAAGAAAAAAATATGGAACGAAATTTTAACTACACCAATAATAAAACTGATTTTATTGGCACTTCTTGCATTGAATCAAAATATTCTAGAAAACCATTTCGTAGAATTACAGCACAGAATTACATGTTCTCTAGTGGAGAGATAACCTTAGATGCGCTGATGTGTAAATCTATAGTAAAATATGTTATTATGTAATGTATTATTTGTATTATTATTGTATATTACATTTTTAATAAAGGTATTATTATAAAAAAATTAAAATAAGCAATCAAAAAGCATTTTAGATTTATTACATGTGGATTTGGTAGGACCTATCCACAAATGTTCTATAGGAGGATCAAAATATATATTTACGATAGTTGATGATTATGCAGGAAAAATATTTACTGAATTTTTGAAGACTAAATCAGAAACATTAGACAAATTGCCACAGTTCATAAAACAATTAGAAAACAGAAAAGGAAAAACAGTAAACTGTATTCGTTCAGCAACGGGGGAGAATTTCTCAACAATGAAATGACCAAATTTTTTAACAATAAGGGAATTAGACATCAACTTACTACAAGTTTCTCACCTCAAAGTAATGGAAAAGCAGAAAGAGCCAATCGCACAATCGTAGAAAGTGCTACCTGTTATCTGCTGTTTTTTTTTTTTTTTTTTTTTTTTTTTTCCGGGGGACTTTTTCTTTATTAAGAAAAAAAGCCCGAAGCAATAAGACCTCTTGAGTGGATCCAAGGTGAAAACCCGGTTTAATAGTGTATTATTATTATTATTATAGTTCAATAAGGTGTAAACACAACTACACAACTTTTAAAAAGAGTTTATATTAACACAAGGGTGAGCGTGAGCGTATACATAAGTGAGGACCGGTCTCGAGTCTCGACGAAGTACCGCGTAACAAGATAACCGTGTCGGCAGGTTATATCTAGGGTTACCATATTTCAAATCTAAAAAACTGGGGGGAAATTTTTTAGGGGGGTCCGGGTGCCCTCCCCTGGAAAAAT
>KZ653581.1:0-14822 GCA_001010745.2 Gerris buenoi | reverse complement strand
CCTTTTTTTTTTTTTTTTTTTTTTTTTTTTAAATAATTGCTGTAGATTTAATTCTTATGTCTTTTCATAGTAAATAAAATTGCTTAGGTGTTTAGTAAATTAAATGGAAAAAGCAATTCATAATGCTTTCCTGGGCCTGGGTTAACGGTAGAGGTTTATATTTAAAATTTTACACAAATAAAAAGAGAAATCGCCACATAAGCTCATTTAAAGGTATGGTAGTCATAGGCTAATATAGACTATGAAGTAAACTTTGCTGCTAATATACGCAGTTTGTTAGCTCATGCACGCAACGTATAACATAATTGTATGACGTAAGAAATACCCTAACAGGGAGTAGGAACAGGCTTCGCTGTTATTTCCCAAGGGTTATCAGATCATACAAGGGCATTCATTCTGTCTGATATATGGGAGCTGTCCCTTCTCTCACTCCTACACTCCAAGGATATTTCTTGACTTCCTCTTCCAACGCACGTTTTTACTCACTTATCCTAATTCTGCATTTCGCTATGATAATTCCATGCATTGCTTTTAGCCAGTTATGTACATAATGGATTTAAATTATTTTTATTTACTTATTATCATACGCATAATTTAAAATATAAACTTTTTTGAAAATAATAGATTAAAGTACGATTAAAAAAACTCTTACACACCTAGAGAAATAATTTTTTTTTTTTTTAATGTGTTTTGTTGTTTGTTTTTAGGGTTTCGAGGTCGTCCTAGAAACCCTTATGCTTTTGGTAGTTCATCCGTCCGTCCGTCCGTTTGTCGCATCTTGGAGTATATCTCTCGACCTAACTATGGTATATAAGTTAATCTTTTTTACTGAAAAACATTAAACCTATTGCGAACTTAAACACTCCAAATTTCTGCGATCTTCGATCAATTGCGAATAGATCGCAATATTTTACATATGTATTTTGTAATTTTCAAGTTGGGTATCATTTCAAAGGTATTGAAATGTTGATTACAAATATGTATTGCGTTTCCAAAATGGCGGCCATTATACCCCCCAAAAAATTAAAACAACCCAAATTGTACCCCAGTAGTACCATTTTGTAGGTATAAGTATCATTTTGAAGGTATTGAAATTTGGGCACAAAAATGAATCGTGTTTCCAAAATGGCGGCCATTTTACTACTAAAAGAATTCAATAAGTGCATACCGAAGATAGTAAAGGATAATTATAGTACACCTTGTTTCTTAAAATTGAAAAATACATATTTTTGTTTAATAAAATAAATAATAATAATAATAAATTCTTATGACCGAAGAAACCCTTTTAGTAACTTGCTGGCAAGTACTTGACGGATTTTTTAAAATAATTTTTGTAACAATTTTATTTTATTCCTATATTTATCAAAAGAAGAATTTTTTTATAATTTATTAAAAACTATTCAGAAATAACAATGATTATTTTATTATAGGTAACTATGGAAAAAGTAATACAAGTATTAGCTAAAACATAATTACTTTTTATAAAAAAAAGAAAGATTTTTATATGATTTATTTTAAATCATTATTTATCCGTAGTTTAAATGCCAGGCTATTATATGTGACCTTTATCTGAACACCAAAATAAACTTACTGGTATGGGTTTTATTTTTTAGTGATTATAATAAAATTCAACTATACGGTAAAGGAATAATTTGTCAGCTTTATGGCTATTCTATACATTAAATCTACCATGAAACATTCTACGTAGTCAGTATTCGTGATAAAATTTATTTCAGGAAAAGAGAAATATCTTGACTGATATTTTGCCTGTGGGTCGGGACTGCGCTAAACACTCGTGTTTTGTCGTGGATAATTGAGATCTATACATGGGTCAGGGTAAAGTGAGATTTACCTACAGTAAGCGTGCAGGTTTGATTAATTCTCTGATAGATGTACAAACAGTGCGATAACGTAATTTAGCCTCGACCCAGTCAGTTTTTAGAGGTCTACAAAACGGAATTGCTTTTTTGCTCACTCTGTCCTCCCCCACCCCTCGTTTCACATTTGTCCATGTTTATGTCTCTACCCGGCCATGTTCTGCCTCGAAAGCCATTGTTAAACAATGTACCTAGGTAAAAACGTTTATATTCAATACTAACAGAAAAAATATCTATGATTTATGCTCACACACACACTTTAGGACGATCCTTTAACAGTTCTAGAAAATATTAAAATAAGACATAAAATATAAGAAAGCCTATTAAATATTTTCATATTATTCACATTTTATTTAATATTTCACATTCACAATATTATGGGCATGTCCACAAAGCCTGTGTAGCGACACAGCAGGGGAGTAGAGCATCCCCCCTCTTCACTCACAGAATCCAGTAGATTTTAGATGATCTGTAACTACTAGGACTACCTAGGAAAGAGACAGTTCGTGTGTTTGTTTCATGTGGAACCATCTTTGAGCATAGTCAAGATAGAGACTCAATTAAAAAAATCTATTAATCTACGAATAAGTATAAAGTTTCTTGGGCAAAGGGCCAAGAAGTCTCAAAATTGTTTAATTGCCAGCACTTTAGAAAGGTTTTTAATACCCATTTAGGTCAGCATCTCTCCTGATTATGTGGTATGAAAACATTGATCTTGTTGCTTCTCTAGCCACAAAGATATCTTGACTGTTAAAATTATAGCACAAAAATGGTTTCGTTTTGTGCTAAAATAACATTTTAGTATTCCCCCATCCCGGCCTATATGAAAGTAAAAAAAAAAATAATAATAAAATTAACAAATTTAAATGGATCCCCCAAAAGAAAAAAATAGTGTAGAATAGGTGTCCTTGTTCGATTCGTCGGGGGGTCCAAATGTTTTTTTGTTTTTTTTTATCGGTAATAACAAAACTTAGGAAAAACCAAGGGATGTCCACTGCGTGGCACATCCCTTGGTGTGCCCCCCGGGGGACATCCCGTGATGACAGTAGCTTTCATTTGATACCCATCTCGAAAATTACAAAACAAATAATATTTAAGTTTTGCGCATTACGCATGCGCATTTTAAATGTTTAACTTCTCTAAATTTTTTCTATTTCTACATGTAAGTCAAAAAGTTACGCCAGTATTTTAAATGTACATCTCTAGCGTGAACGGTTTTGGAGATATGAAAGTAGGAATAAAAGTACGATGGACAGGGGGACACATCACCCTCGACATAAGGGTTTCGAGGATGATCTAGGAAACCTTAAACTCATTTAAATATTAATTTTAGTCATATTTGTAAGATATTTTAAAATTGCTCTTAGAGTTTCTTTAATCATGTACTAGTAGTAACGTAAACTGATTTTTTAACCGATTCTTATAACTATAACTAATCGTACTATACATGTTTGGGTTGGTTAGGATTTAAGGAAAATGTTTAATTCATAATAAATTTATTATTTAGTGTTGTCGTTTTTTTTTTTTTTTTTTTTTCCTCAATAACGGAACGTATTTTAAAATTGAAAATAAAATATAAATGAAGGTTTAGTAAAAATAATTTTACAGTTCGGAGTTTATTCATTCATTCTGAATGTGATTCTGAGTAATGTTAATTTGAGAAAAGTCCCCTAAATATGCATGAAAAATTCAGTATAAATGTTTCAAGAGAAGATAATAAAACGGATTGTGGCAAGGAATAACAGTGAATAGCGTTGGTTCCGGTTATTTTTATGACGGGAGTAAATTCCAAGTTTTGCTGTGGATCCTTTAGGGTTGTAGCAATTATTAGAACATATCTGTTAATGAGAGCTCGGCGTGGTAATGAATGGAAACGCTAAGGGAAGGGGTAATCACCCTTTTGGTCCTCGGCAAATAATTTAGAAGCCCGCTCATAAAGGGAAGAGCAATGAATATAAGAGGACTCAAGGGCTGTGGGACCGGAGGCTATTGAACTTGAGCCCTGGCAATGTAGGACTCCTATTTATTATTCCCTGAGACTCAGCCTCGCGTTTTGCCTCTATATATTCTAGCTATGTCCCTCCCGGTCTAAAAGTCTTAAATTTTCTCCGCACTGTCTCAAAATATGTTCCCCTTGGTCCAGGGTTCTATCCTTGAATCTTTTCTGTTCTATCCCCTTAAAAACTTGCCCCGAGCTCTGTTTCCTTTCCAAAAAACTTTCCATCTAATCTGTCCACTTTCCTTCTCTTGACCCAGATGCTTACTCCTGGTCGTGCTTTCCATATACCAGTACTATTTTCTTTTTCAATCAATACTCTTGTTTATTTTCATTCTATTTACCTATTCTACTCCATTCTGAAGGAAACTGTACTAAACTATTTATTCCTGTATTAAACCAAAGATTTCCAAATATTATTCATTCAAGTATTATGGTTTTAATCTTATACATATAACTATAGAATTTTTAATGTGGTTAGCACATGACATTTTTAGATTGTAATGAAAAACAAATATGCTTCAATTTAGAATCGCTCCTAAAGTTGAGAAGTTTGGCTACCTGACGAAGGCATCATAAATTTTTACACACAAACACACATATTNACGATTTTGATTGAAAAATTCTAATACGTCGTAGTCTATTTAAATACGAATCCAACCATATAAGTTCTTTTCCCGGGAAAAATCTAGTTCCCGAGAAAATAGCTATTAGTAAGCGAAAGGTCGGGTTCGATTCCCCACCACAAAATATTTATTTTCATGAAATTTAATTATTATTTTATTTGGGATAATAAAATAAATTATGCATACAAATTGTATGTTCAATAATAATTTAATATAATAATAGTTGTACAGCTATATGCAGATTTGCATGTATTCTAATATTTTTGTTGATTATGCCATTAATTTTAATGTTGCCCATTACTATAACAAACAAACAAACTGACCGAACATATATCCTTGAAGGACACCGAAACATTAACACAAGCACAACATTCTAGTTTTATGTTAGTCACTTTAATGCACGCTATCTCCTGGACTATAATTATTATTATAAATATTATTATTATTACATTGCCCTGCCCTTACATTGAATTAAATAATAAACTCATTTTAAACATGTGTTTTGAATTACAATGTTACTTGTTACTTCCTGACCTATATTTAATAGAATTTGAATTTTAAATTGTGCTATCATGTTTATATTTTTTACACATACACACACATATATATACGCTTCAGGAAACTCAACTCGACCGGAATATATATAAAGTAACACTCCTCCTCAAATTCAACTCAGGGAGACGGTCAGGTGTAAGAAAACTCCACAATTACATTAAGCCAACGTTTCGGCAACTATTTAATGTTGCCTTCATCAGGGCAACTGTAACATACATAAAAATGTAAGCAAAAACAAGAAAGCACAGAATAAGGCAAATTATAAAAACAAAAGTTAAAAACCCGTGACAAAAATACGGAATCGAGGCATAACTTACATGAAGACATTACAGGAAGCATAGAAAATGGGAAACAGGATAGAAAGAAGAGAAAATAATGACAGTTAACCGGCTCACAAAAAAATAAATAAAGGTATGAGTGGCAGCTGCTGGGAGGGGGCGCAGCCGATGGCACAACTGAAACCAAGTCTCCATCAGCTTGGCGCTACCAGCAGTGCAACCTAGCGGCCGAGAGAAGCACTATCAGGCAAAAACTAAGAAATAAAGGAAGTTAAGGGAAACAAAGAAGAAAACGGAGTTTTAGAGATGCTCTTTGTTCATAAGAACACGGACTCAATGAATTATAGATCTGATGTTGCGGGGATAAGTGACCTATACAAATAGTCCAGTCAATGAAGAGAAAAATAAGGCGAAACCTCATAATTTTAAAGTACAGCACCAATTTTCATGAAAATTTGTATGAAGGTTCTATTGACCCTCTAATTCAAAGTTGACCCTATGCCGGGGGTTGCTTTTACGTAGGGGGTGAACCCCCCCCCTTTTTGAGGTAAAAAAATTTTCATTAAAAATAAGTCCGGAAATGGATAGATTGACTAATTCTAAGCAATTTTTGTTCTATAAAGTTTTTTCTGAAATTTGATACTTTTCGACTTATTCGCGATTGAAAGCGTCCATTTTTCAGTCGAAAAAAACACGTTTTCAGATACCTGCAAGTGTACAATGATAAGTTTTTTATTCATAATTCTTAATTTTATTCATAAGATAAACTAACATTAGAACACTAAATTCAATTTTGAGGTATTAAACGGTATAAGTTGCTGAGAGGGGGCGCAGCCAATGGTAGAACTAAAACCAAGATTAATTTCATAATCACATAAATTAAAGTTATAGTTAAATATAAAATGTATTAACTCAAAGTTAAAAAAAGAAAGATAAATATTTGAATGTCTAAAGAAATGTATATAAATATAAAAAAAAATTGATAAAAATTAAAAAAAGTCCCATGGATGAGTTTCGATAGTGATCCAAAAAAACTAGTTTTTTAAAAAAACTATTTTTATTTGAACTAAAAGAAATGAACATTGAAAGATGTGAAACATTAAGTTTTTAAAACAAGAATGTCTTTATCATCATAGCTCGCAGAGCTTATATAAAATACAGTATTATGCTACGTCCGTAACATGTTATTGTATTAGTGTGTTTACTCAGCGTTATGTTGGAATATAACATGGACCATTTTACGTAATAAGTGCTTTCTATGAAACTAGCAGGACTCTGAGCAGAAGTTTGAAGGAGTCAAAACTGGTGACATATCGACTTTTGATATAGTATCAGCCAAATAACTGATATTTTCGTCATTGTTTTCCACATTTTGAAGCAAATTAATGTTACCATCATTATTGATAGGGTATTCATTAACAATAATTTCATCGGCAATATCTTCAAAGACTTCATAGACGTACGGTAAAATATTAACATCCAAATCTGACAGTAATCCAATTAGGTTAAGATTTTCCGTTGACACTGTGCCTTGAATAAGATCATTATTATTATTATTATTATTATTATTGGTCATTCCTCGTTTTTATCCTCTTCCTTGTTATTAAGTTGCTGAAAAGTAAAGAAAGAACTAAAATGAAGTATAAATTAATTTATACAAAACGTTAATATTAAATATTAAATCATTGGTTTAATCTACATATATATAAAATCCAAATACCACTCACTCACTCACTCACTGACACATCACGATATCTCTGAAACCACTGACCATGAAATTTTGTAGGTGTGTTCCTCTTACCTCCTGGGTGCTCGCTAAGAAACGTTTTTAAAATACGCCATCTTGATTCAAGATGGCGGCCATTTATATACAATATTCGACAAGACGATATCTCCGGAACCAATTGCATTAGATCCTTGAAATTTAGAAGATAGTTTCCTTTAATGAAATTAGTAACTTTTAATAAATGGTTATCCAATCGGGCATTTCGATTTAAGATGGTGGGCATATATAAATAAAAGTGTACGTATGTGTGTATGTTCGTTATACAAATCTACAATTTTAGTCTTTTAAAATTTGCACATTTGACCTCCAAAGCAAGGAGAACATCACTGTCTACATGAATTTTCGAAATTTAAATTTTGGTACGCAGGGGTACAGAGTACAAGTAATGAATACGAGGTCAAAGTAATGAATACCCTTCGTGATGCATATCGTTGAAAATCTCTTTAACAGTACAGTAATTAATGTTATGTACAGTTTTGTCATATTTTCATTTAGGAGGGGGGTAAAATGGAAAAATATATAAACTCTAGGTGCTGTGACACCTACTGAGGACTCTCACCACATAAATATTTTTTATTATTGTTTAGCTACTAAATGGGCGTTTTTTTTACTTTTTTTGTATTATTATTGAAATTATTCTACATATTTTCTTTTAAGTGGTGGAATAAAGAATATTTATTATTATTATTATTTAAAATAAATAAGTCTCGCGCAGTCCAGTTATACTTAAACAGAAAAAGCCACGTGATGTCTAGTAATTTCTTATTAATTATTGCATTCATGGAGAAAGAGCTGAGAGTATTATTAGTTATACATAAAATAAATGAATCTCCATCTAAATGAATCATCTAAAAAATGTTTGTCTCATTGAAGAGATATATTTTGATTTTTTTCCCGACCTAAAATTCCAATTTTAAATTTGAAGTTCACGTTTACGCGAGCGTTGCGCGTGAACGCTAACGTTGACGCGCTTGAACGGATAACGTTGTCTAACGAACTCGTCCTGGGCATTGGTAAAGTGAACATACCTACAAAATTTCATCAAAATCAGTCGACATTAACTCAAGTTACCGTCGCACGTTACACGATTCGTGGACACACAGACCGACAGACATGGAACCATAAAGGTTCCCTGATGTCTGAAACGGATTTCCGTCTTGGAATTTTTAAAATCGGAGACATAAAACTTTTTCGTTCTCAAAAGTGAACACAATGCTTCCATTACCTTCGGTAAGCTCGGAAGCAATATTTAAACCCTTTAACCTACAACAAAATTATAAATCGGAACAAAAGTGCGTGTTCATAATTATTAAAAAAATAAAAAAATAAAATAGCTTTAATGTACATGTCAAGGCCTTTTAAATGATATACGACACAATATTAAAAACCATAAAAGTGGTCACGTGAGTCGGCACACAGGAAAAGTTTACTCCCATGTTTTCAGCAAATAGGAATATTATACTCAATAGGAAATAAAATATACTCAATTCAAAGAACATTAGTGTGAGATTCAAGTACCTTTATCAGAAATAAAATCAATTATTATAGAAACCTTGGTCATTCAAAGAAAAAAGACAAAAAGTCATAGAGTTAAATAAGTAGTTGAACTCAATAAAAGATTTAAGTTTATTTTAAATACTAAATGTAGAATACAAAAGAATTATTACAACTAAAGATTTTAATACTAAATCATGTCGAAGTCTGACTACTCAAAATGTGCCTCCATGTTGAAGGGTAGGTCCTTTGTCCTTTTATATGGCCTAGGGTCAAGATAGTGGAGATAGCTGGGTCACATATCTTTAGATGATTCACATGTCGTGTATCTTTGTGTGAGTCTCCCGTGTAATACATGTAGATATGACTGTGTGACTCGTATAGATATAACTATAGAACCAAAGTTGTAGATCTCTTAAAATCAGTTACTGCTGGTGCTATCCGTTTTCTAATACGACTTACCGTTTAGCCGCAATAAGTAAAGGAGGGGAAAAAAGTGAACTTTATTAATTATTAATAATTAATAATAATTCAAATTACAATTATCAATAACTCCGGGAGTCATACAGAGAAAAATAGACCCCCGCACCGGAACTCGAACAACGGGAATATGTGGAAAACTTTGGGAATATGTATCAGTGACGACAGGGAAAATCATTCTCCCGTATAGCTCAGTTGGTAAGAGCACCTGTACGGTACGGTAAACAGAGGTCCCGTGGTTCGAGTCTCGGTGCGGGGTCTATTTTTCTCTGTATGTCTCCCGTAGTTATTGATAATTGTAATTTGAATTATTTAAAATTTAATCTTTCGGTAGTAAGTAAACTACCAAAAAACTTTTGTTAATTATTTAGATTCACAATATGGACGTTGCGCGTCGAATGGCGCAAACCGCAAGTCTCTAGCTCTTATGGAATTGGAAACATATTAATTCAGCAAGATTTAATGTGCGCATACGGTTGAAATTAGGCAGGTGCTATCTGCAGGTTACTTTCGACTAACCATAAAAATCAGATGATTACTTTTAAAGATAGGTATGGCTGTAAATAAACGTATGTTTGTGAGAATGTGGAAGATAAACAAACAAGCGCAGAAGTTTGAAACTTATATGGGACCAACAAAAAAATTGGGCGAGTAGTTTTTAAGATATTGCTTCGCAAAAATCGAACGACAGACCGAAAGACAGACACGGAACCAAAGATGTTCCCTGATGTCTGAAACGGATTTATGTCTTGGAATTTTTGAAATATTTTTTTCGTTCTTTAGAACGATCACATAGCTTCCGTTACCTTCGGTAAGCTCGGAAACAAAAGTTTATTAAATATACAAAAAAAACTCGTAAAAATTTGAAATTTTCAATATTTTGGGGCTTATGCGCAACCGGAAGATATCAACTGATGTAAACTAAATTAAAACACAATGGCTCTATTTGATGACGTTAAAAACTATTACATTACGAAAACATCTAATTCCAAAATTTAAAAAATCGGTCCGAGACAACTCAGACAAACTTTCTCATATATGTACATTTAATTATTATTGGAAATTTCATTAAAAAATGTCATAAAAATAACTTCTACCGGGCGGGGAATCGAACCCAGGCTCTCTCCATCTGCGTTTTAAGCACTTTTCTCAGGAACTAGATTTGTCCCGGGGAAACGGCTTACATCATTAGATTCGTATTTAAATTGACTACATTTTAGAATTTTTTAATCAAAATCGTCGGAACCGTTTTCGAGAAAAAGGTTTTTGGAGGGTAGCACCCTCAAATTTGGAGTTAAAATTCATTTCTCGATTTCGCCTCAGGGTATGATTTTTCTGAACGTGTATGCCAAATTTCGTAAAAATCGGCCCAGTAGTTTAGCCTCCAGGCGTCTGCACAGACGACAGACAGACGACGGACAGACATTTTTTAAAAACCACTTTTATGGACTCAGGGGACCTCAAAACGGGTAAATCCATCAAAATCGAATTCTCGCGCCATCACAATACTTTCTCTTTATATGAGAAAGTAAAAATGTATCAAAAAAATTAAGTTTTTTTAATATTTTGTCAAACTTTAGGGCCTATGCGTGACCGGAAGATTTCAACCGATTTTAATAAATTTTTTTTCTATCTTTTAGTCTATATAATTTGCAACTTTTCCGCGCTATTACAACTTCGAAATAAAAAAAATGAGTTTTTTCGGCCCACCCTACTGTGTAACCTCTAAAAAATTCTGGTACAAATGCATTTTTCCGTTTTGCTGCAAAATGTTAAATAAGAAATAAATATTGAATACTATGTTCTAAAATTGTGATCACTACCAATAAAAGAATATCAATTGTCATTTCAAAAAAATAAAAACACCAATAATTAAAAATTTAAAAAACCAAAGTAAAAGTCATAAACAAAATTCTTCATAATTAATTTAAATTCATTTTCGAGTAAACAGCTTTAAACATTTATTGGAAATGTAGATGCAACATATCCTCATCAATGAGCTGGGCAAACATAATACGTTATTTATTTAAAAGGTAAATATTTCTAAGTTAAAAAAAATATATTTCAGACATATTGAAGTAAATATTTCTCAGAGTATTAAGTTAATGCCACACTTTTTAGAACAAGACGACTCACAAGACAAACACACTTTTAGACATGATAATGATGATACTGACATCGAAACTGACTTTAATTTAGAAGTAATAGCTTACGCCGATGACTCTAACTTAGCCATGGAGCACAAAGATGAAAAGCTCCTCCGTCACCAAGGTCAGATAAAATTAGCAAAAATAAGAAAATGGTTTTCTGATAATAACTATAAAATGAATATGGAGAAAACACAAACCCTTTTACTAAGTCTGAAAAATAATACAAAGCAAGAACCTATTAAATTCTTAGACTGACACTCGACGACAAACCGACTTGGAAACCGCACTTATACAACATTACTTCAAAACTAGCATCTTATGTTTATGTATTTAGAAAATTAAAAAACAGATTGCCTGAAGAGACAATGGACAGTCTACAAATCAGTAGTTCAAAGTAGGTTAAGCTACGGTATAATAATGTGGGGCCATACTAACACTAATCAACTGCTTTTACTTCAAAAAAAGATCATTCGAATCATACTAGGGTTAAAACATGACGAAACTTGCATACCACACTTTAAAAAATTACAGATTATGACAGTCATTGATTGACCTTTTTATTATCATTCACTACTACAAATAAAGACTAATATTAATTTATATGACAAGAACAGTTTAACCCACAGCTACAATACAAAAAATAGAGACAGACTGGTCATTCCCCCTCACAGATTAACCAAATCACAGGTTGGTCACAGCATTCTTGGCATCAAGTATTTCAATTCTCTAGAAAAGAATGTTCAGGAGCTCCCAGAGAAAGCTTTTAAAAAGTATATTAAGGGATTTCTTTCTGAGAACCCTTACTATACTCACCAAGAGTTTCTCAATAGAGCAAATTGACATTGTTTTGAGTATTAATTATGATGCAATGGACTTAAAGTAGGATTAGTTTTATTTAATATTTTAATTGACTATTATTTTGTCTATTCATATTGTTATTATTTATTTATTTTAGTTTTATTATTATAGTCAGTACAATTAGACCAAAACAAAGCCGTGCCTACGATAAATTCAGACAAAGCTGGAAATCGTTTTAATCCACTTGTGGCATCCCAAATAACATTAGTATAAGTTTGCGACGGTTTCTGAGGTGAGCTAAACTTTTGCGAGCCAAAAAACTGTGAAAATTTGGCACTTTTCTCAGTTTTTGGCTTATAACATCTTAAGGATTCATCGATGAGAAAATTGTGTTCTTACCAAACTTAAAGAACATTTAATTCTTCGTCGAATGATGCCCTACAACATTGAATTTGGTACAGCAGTTTGGTCGGAATCAGGAGTTGAAAATAGGCAAATCTTACAATTTTGTCTGAAAAGTGTGTTATGCTCAGATTCACACGCCTGTAACTCAAAAACTGTTGTTCCAAATGAAAATGTCAAATAACTAAAGCTGTAGAGTATCCATTTCTGCATTCAATATACTCCTATTTTTTTAATTTACTTATCCCTATGCATAGACACAAGCAAAAAACTAAGAGTAGTCTTAACGCTGATTTTCCACAATATGGCCAATTTGCAGTTGCATGAAGTCTGACATAAAAATATTTTATTCTTTAAATGCATTTTTTTTGTATTATGAAGCTAGAAAGGTAATGTTAATAGTACATATGTTTCTTAACCTAAGTTACTAATTACCCAATCATTGAACCAAATACATTGAAAACTGAAGGTAATTTTTCGTTTGCTAAGATATATATTATTCTGAATTATCCTACAAATGAAAGTACCTGTTTCTGTTGGTCATAAACGTAATAGCAAAAGGATTGAAAAAATAAGGAAACCATATTAAGAGAAACGTTTTGTATTAATACGTATTAAAAATTACTTGCAATCAATACTTTTAAGTAAAAACAAATGCAGCAAGAAATTAGATTAATTAAATTTAAACTTTTTTTCATCTCTTTGCAGAGGATGGTCCAGGAGTGGGTTCACTGATCATGAAACTTTCATGATCAGTTTCTTCTTCAACATCCACTTCCTCATCATGAATGACCTTTGAAGGTGGTAGAAATGACTGAACATTTGATACCATCTTTTCGGCAGGAGCAAGTTTTTTGGCATATTTTCGTGAAAGAGCATGGCATTTTTTTTAGTAGTTCTTGAGGTAGTAGGTCTCTGGCATTTGGAAATAGACCGTCTTTTTTGGTCTTCCAGCACCAATGCTGTGGGTCAAGGAAGTTTCTTCCCCACACTTGCACCTGTAAGTACACTCTCGGGGAATGCTAACGAGCAGCAGCTTCAGTTGGGGCAAACTTACCAAGTTGATATTAATGATTGCAAGTCTTCTGAAAGAGATGTAGGCTACTTTCATCCAGTGATTTGTCGATGTCAACCATGTATAATTTAAAAATAAGCTTTGCTCCTTCTTCAGCAACCTGATCAGGCGTGGCAGTAAGACTGAAAACAGAAATTGACCTTTGAAGGCTATTGTTCTTTTGAAAGAGGTGGATACGTATATTCTTGCCCTGTCTGAAAAATGCAGACGCGTGCTGTCACAATAAACTGTTTCTTGCTTCTTCGGAGAGCTTGCAATTATCAGGACTGAATATGCAAGTGCCCTTTTTTCCTTTCCCAGGTTTCATCAGAAAGATGTTAGAGGTAAGTTTTGGGATGGTCATATGCATTTAGCAAGATCAATAGGTCTATTCCCTCCCCGACAATGAAAACGTCTCCACTTTTTTCTGAAATATTAATTGCTGTGCTGACGATCAAGAACTGCAGTCAGAAGATGCTCTCTGATAAGTTAAAGCTACAGGTTTTCAGATGAAGCAGGCCACTGAGGACGCGGTTGTTCAGTCATTAGTACCACCTGCAAAGGTCTCACATGCACTAACTGCATGTCTGAGGAAGACATTTCTCTTCTTGGAACTGATCTTCATGATGAGGAAGTGGATGTTGAAGAAGAAGAAACTGATCATGAAAGTTTCCAAGATGAATAGCTGGAAGACATTAAAGAACCCTCTCCTGGACCATCCTCTCCAAAGAGATGTAAATGTAGATAAAAAAAAGTTTAAATTTAATTGATCTAATGTCTTGCTGCAATTAATTAATTAATTTTTTTCTTAAAATGCATTTAAAGAATAAAATATTTTTATGTCAGACTTCATGCAACTACAAATTGGCCATACTGTGGAAAATCAGCGTTAAGACTACTCTTAGTTTTTTGCGTGTGTCTGTGCTTAGAGATAAGTAAATTACAAAAATAGGAGTATATTGAATGCAGAAATGGATACTCTACAGCTTTAGTTATTTAACATTTTCATTTGGAACAACAGTTTTTGAGTTACAGGCGTGTGAATCTGAGCATAACACACTTTTCAGACAAAATTGTAAGATTTGCCTATTTTCAACTCCTGATTCACCAAAACTGCTGTACCAAATTCAATTTTGTAGGGCATCATTCGACGCAGGATTTAATGTTCTTTAAGTTTGGTAATAACACAATTTACTTATCGATGCATCCTTAAGATGTTATAAGCCAAAAACTGAGGAAAGTGTCAAATTTTCAGTTCTGTGAACAGCAGACCTCGCGAAAATATAAAAAATAGAATAATCTGTGCAAGTTTCAGCATGATAGGTT
>KZ653580.1:40007-71590 GCA_001010745.2 Gerris buenoi | reverse complement strand
AAAAAAAAAAAAAAAAAAAAAAAAAAAAAAAAAAAAAAAAAAAAAAAAAAAAATTGGGTTATTCCTTGGACTATATAAGAATAAATACCTTTGACTTCTTTTAAGAATTCATACCTAGACAATTTTTCGAAAACCGTTTCATTTCGAAGATACAGGGCTAAAATTTACAAAAATCAACGAACTTTTATTTATTTTTTTGAAAGGTGTGAGTGTTGTCTCTTCATAGTTTTATTTTCAGTTAGCTTTGTCCGTGTTGTCCGCTGGGGAAGTCCCTGACGAGACCGCAGTCGCTCTTTAGAATCGTTGTAGTAAACATTGTTGAGATATATTGTCAGTGTTAGTTTTGTTGTCCTAAAATCATCTTCCACTTAAATATACAGTCCACAAATCGTATCGCAAAATCGACTTTTTTAAATAACATTTTGTCGTATCTTCTGGAGAAAAATCACTTTATTTTTCTCACTATAAAAATAATTTTTTTGAAAATTTCCAAGACATACATGATTTTTTAAATTAGTTTTTATTCAAGAAGGGCTGATTTTTTAATTAAAAACAATTTATTCTTTCTCACCTATTCATGCGTCCATCCGGGTTCACACTGTATACTTAATACCTAGTAAAATATGACCTCTTCCTTTTCCCTAAATGGTTAGAAATAAGTTTGTAATCTGTTCTCTTCTGCAGAAGAAATGGGGGATACTTCTAAGTGCTTCCAATTCTCCTCGACCAGACACCTTACCTTACAATAATTATCCGTGTCGAATGTTTTAAAAAAGATTCTAGAGTAAAAAAGAATTAAATAACACTTAAAATTATAGAAGGAAAGAGAGAATCAGTAGACATTTTAAAAGGTAGAAAAAAAAAGATCAAACAAAAAGATTAATGTGAGCCGAATCCATTCCTTGATACTTAGTTCAAGAATCACCTTGGATTTTTACAAAGGCCAATATGTGGATCATAATTAGCGCACTTTACCTTCCAATTGTATAACTTTTACTTTCTTCGATAAAAAATTAAAAGATAAATCGCAATAGTCTTTTCGAGAGAGAGAGAAAAAAATAAAATAAAATGAGGATTTCACATAAAAAAAGACTTATTTTTCAACAGGTTCGGTGTTGATTTATTTATTCTGCGTCCTATATTATTTTTTCCGCTACGTTCCTCTCCTTATAAGAAAATATGAATGTTTATTCTTGTTATTTATTTTATTTGTTTACTGACAGGAGGGACTCGTGGCAAAAATTATTCATAAGGGTAGAGGAAAGTGAGGGATTGTTCGATATGACTAAAATACAGGGAGTGTGTCTAGTTGAGGGGGCCACTGGGGCCCCCTCACCTAGATTTATTTGATATAGACCAGTGTTGAGGAGTTGGCGGTGTCGATTTTCTAAGCTTCCCATTGGATTGTTGAATTTTGCCATGGTAACTAAAAACTTTTTTTTAGTCACCCGCCATATTGGCCGCCATCTTGAAAATATAACGTGTGTTATTTTAATAGTTGAATATTCTTTTACTACACTTCAAGACCTTTAAATTGATATATAACAGGCCATGGTAACTAAAAAATTTTTGTTTAGTCACCCGCCATATTGAAAATATTACGTCTGTTATCTTAATAGTTGCATATGCTTTTTCTAAACTGCAAGACCTTTAATTTGATGTATAACAGGCCATGGTAACTAAAAACCTTTTTTTAGTCACACGCCATATTGGCCGGGTTGCCATCTTGATAATATTAAGTGTAGAAACTCCAAAATGCGTCCAGTTGCATCAATCGCCGAGATGCACCTGCGTGCCAAATTTTATGTTTCTAGCTATAGTAGTTTATGAATTGAAACAAGCCAACGGACAAACGACACCACAGACAGACGGACAGAGCCGTTATATAAGGTTTCTTTTTGTACTTTGTACAGAAACCTAAAATGAATGTTAGTTTATCTGGTCTCTTATGAAATATTGTATATTGTAGAGGTATATATTGCAAATTGTAATATACATATTTCATCTAATCCAACATATATGTAACTAAAGAAACTATTTATGAGGTTTTTCAAGAGATAGCTTTCTGTCAGAGTAGCTTTAACACAGGCTACTTCTAATTCTAGAGCTTCGGGCTACCCCACCCCAAAATATGGTAGGACACTTGGTGAAAATTGTTCAGATGGGCCTGAACAACTTTAATTTAATTTATTTTCTTCTACTAACATGCTGGTATCCAACATGTTTGGTCGGCACACATAAATTAATGGTTGTTAAACCTACATAATAAGTTCTTTATTTAATTAGGTTTTCCCTTTTTGGTTCCCTTTCTTTGGTTTATACACTTTCTTTAATTTCAATTTATTCAGATTGCCATGTAAGTTCTAAAATCCTATGATCCTGACAATAGGTTAATTTAATTTAGTTTTAGCATGTGGGTAAAGTATTATTTATTGATTAACTAATAAACAAAGGACGGAATTAACAAAGAGTTATTTCTGTTTTAGTAGCAAAGTTAATAGTATAATATGTTACTAGGCTGTGAAGTAAGTTTATTCTTTACCGCGGCAATTACATTTACTGTGGAGCAAAGCGAGACTGTAAATATTATTAAGGTAAAGAAAAAACAC
This sequence comes from Gerris buenoi, assembly GCA_001010745.2. Lineage (NCBI taxonomy): Eukaryota > Metazoa > Arthropoda > Insecta > Hemiptera > Gerridae > Gerris > Gerris buenoi. The sequence goes on along the minus strand of KZ653580.1, from coordinate 68,981 downwards.
TTCACAGTCGTTTAGCATAATGCTATTTTTTCCGAGGTAGCAGACAATGAAAATACACAAAATATCAATCAATAATCAATCTAATAATAACACATATTAGTACATACTTAAGATTTAAAAAACAGAAACCTTAAAAAGAGGTTATACCATAAGAAAAGATAAATAAAACACATTGACATCTAGCGGATTTTAATCGCACTGAGAAGCATTTCTACAAAGATTGTAGCACAGCGCTAAAAACGGAAGTTTTGATAACTACTAGCAGGACAGAATTTTTTTTTTACGTCCTAAGACGTAAAACATTTTTTCTTTTCAGCTAGGAGTAATGAAATAGTTATTTATGTTACTAGGGAGCAAAATGGAATTTTGCTGACAAGTTTTTAAGTTTTAGTTGCGAGCCGGCGAGGATAGGCTAAACAAATTTAACTTGGTGCGTAGGCTTCCTCGGGTAGACTCGTAATAAACAGCTTGATTTTCCGGTGGAATCCGCGTCTCGAAGAGGGTGAAGTCCGACGTTTCGCTTCCACTACTGGAAGCATCTTCAGGGGTGTGGTGCATCGTGATGTTTACTTGAAGCAGCAACAAGACACACTGACAACTGGAGAGAAGGGGGGCGATTTATAGTTGCTTTCTGGAGCGTAGATTATACCTATATTCAGCGGGAGTTTCATCAGTCAGGGATATCCTTTGTCGGGATGATGCAATCGGGCAGGTGTCACATATGTCGGTGTTCGTTTGTGGAGCGGGTGATGTTTGAAGTCCAGAAGTTACCGTGGCACCGCTTCTTGCTTTCTCCTTGGCACAGCTACTAACCAGCGGCTTCCAGGTCCGGGAAAGAGTGAATCCATCCTCTCTGTTGAAGTTTTCTGGCTGTTTCTCGATGTTGATAGCCTCTCGTACTAGCCTGTTGTGGTACCTGTAGACCAAAGCAAGCACTCGTATGTCCTCAAACTTTATGAGATGGCCGGTTTCATCCGAATGTTGTGCAATCACTGATCTATGATCGTTGTTTTTCACTGCTCTCACGTGTTCTTGAAGGCGGGTGGAGATCAATCGTCCGGTTTGTCCGATGTAGTTTTTGCCGCAACTGCAAGGGATTTGGTAGACACCGCATGTTTTGAGATGAAGATGATCCTTCGGCGATTTCAGGAGGCTCCTGGTGGTCACGTGGGCGTTGAATGTGGTTCCGATGCCGTGCTTTCTGAGAATCCTGCTTATCTTGTCGGTTGTTCCTTGGATGTAGGGGATAAATGCCTTCCGTCCTTTCTGCTGGGGTGCGCTCCTCGGTGCTCTCTTCACGGCGGATGGTTCGTAGTATATCCTCCTTCTTGATTCCATTCTTTCCTAGGGCTGACTAGAGGTGCTGTTTCTCTTCCTTCCATGAGGTCTTATCACTGATCCTGAAGCCTCTTGACACTAAGGAGTGGATGACAGCTCTCTTCTGCGTCGGGTGGTGATGTGACGCCGCATTCAGGTACCTATTCGTATGCGTGGGCTTCCTGTAGACGGAGTGTCCTAGAGTTCCGTTGGTCTTCTTCGTCACCAGCATATCCAGAAATGGTAGGCAGTCCTCTTCAATTTCCATAGTAAACTGAATTTTCCTATGAATCGAATTTATATGACGGAGAAATTCATCCAAAGTCTCTCTTCCATGTTTCCATAGAAGAAAATCATCGTCGACGTATCTCCACTAGCAAGACGGTTTCAAAGCAGCAGAAACGAGGGCTCTATCTTCGAAGTCTTCTAAGAAGAGGTTAGCAGCTACAGGTGATAAGGGGCTGCCCATGGGTGCGCCTTCTATCTGCTTGTAGTATTCTCTGTTGAATAAGAAGTATGTGGATTTGAGACAATATTCTATAAGTTGTGATTTGTCTTCACATACCTTACTTCTTATGATGGCGATGGTGTCGTCTATCGGCAGGTTGGTGAAAAGAGACACGATGTCGAAGCTAACCAGAAGATCCCCTTTCTCGACGTGAAGCGATGACAGTTTCTCAACGACGTGGGTCGAATTCTTAACGTAGCTCGAAGTCCTTCCTGAAAGAGGCTGCAGTTCCTTCGTGAGATGGCGGGCGACTTCGTGGGTAGCAGAACCAATAGCGCTAACGATGGGTCGCATCGGGATACTTTCCTTGTGGATTTTCGGCAGTCCGTAGAGAAGGGGCAGCTTCCGGTCCGTGCAGAGAAGTTTCCTCTTTTCTCCGTCTTCCAGGGATGAATCCTTGACGAGTCTGTTGATCTCCGCATTTACTCGCAGCGTAGGGTTCCGGATCTTACTGTAGGTGCAGTCCTGGAGTAGAGCCTTCATCTTCGAAGTGTAGTCATCCTTGTACATCACAACTGAAGCATTCCCTTTGTCGGCAGGCAGTACCAAAATGTTGGGGTCCTCTCGTAATCGGCGAAGAGCCTCGATCTCAAGGAGAAAGCAAGAAGCGGCCAAGGAGAAAGCAAGAAGCGGCTCCGCGGTCACTTCTGGACTTCAAACATCACCCGCTCCAAAAAGGAACACCGAAAAAGGCGACAACTGCCCGATTGCGTCGTCCCGACAAAGGATATCCCTGACTGATGAAACTCCCGGTGAATCTAGGTATAATCTACGCTTCAGAAAGCAACTATAAATCGCCGTCCTTCTCTCGAGTTGTCAGTATGTCTTGTTGTTGCTTCAAGTAAACATCACGATGCACCACACCCCTGAAGATGCTTCCAGTAGTGGAAGCGAAAGGTCGGACTTCACCCCCTTCGAGACGTGGATTCCACCGGAAAACCAAGCTGTTTGTAAACAAATTTACTGCAGAGGTGAAGCCGAGGCAGGTAATTGTTAATTACCTGCTAAGGTGTAACCGTAGCAGGTAATCTTTAAACGAGTCAGGAATGTTTCCTTTGCTGCATAGCTACATAACATAATTTATCTACTTGCGGCAGCAAAATGAGGCATTATTGAACTGATTTCTGGCAGAGAAATGTGATTTTACTGCCTAGGCGGTAAAATTTTTACTTTTATAATGTTGGCAATGACAGTTTATACTATTATCTCTATCTTATAACATTAAATATTATAGTTTAATACGTAATATTTAATAAATAAACGTTTTAATAATAAAATAATTTCTTTATATTTGTTAATTCTGTTAAATAAGTTCAATGATTAGTAGATCTTTAATTAATAGGATAGTGGAGTCACTGGCTATATTGCAGCGTCATGTAAACATTAAAATAAAATCCATATTATTATTATTGAAGTCATTCTAGATTAGGCTAGCTACTTTTCTTGATTTATTCTAGTTACTTCTTTTCTTTTTAGCAATAGAAGATATCTTTAATACTTTTAGTAATTTGTTAGTAAAAATATAAATAATATTTTATATTGCGTGCATTATTCATTCAGAAGTTATGAGTGTTATAAACGTTTGTTTTGAATTTTGTTGTTATATATTCAGTTTGCTTTTTACTTATTGTTATTATTCCCAAGTTTCTTATTTGAACATTAATTTTAGTTAATACATTTATTATCTTTATCAATATGAAATATAGTTATTAACTATGCTATATTATATTAATAAAGATAACAATTTAGCAGTTACATTTTTCTTCCGCAAGTAGATAAAATATTGTATGCAACAAGGTAGCAAAGGAAACATTTCTGCCTCGTTTATTCATTGTCAAATAGGTAAATTACCTGCCTCGGCTTCACCTCGGCAGTTAATTGTCATAGCCCATCCTCGCCTTCGGCTCAGTAAAATTCCATTTTGCTGCCTAGTTACATAAATAACTAACTAACGGCAGAAAAATTACACAAATTATTATATTCCCTTTTTAATATATAAAAGATGTGTTGTAAAAAAACGAAAGTTTGAGTCAACAAGAAAACAAATCAAAGGCAAAACGAATTCAGTGTTGCCACTTGACAACACAACACAAGTGTTTTTGGGGTTTCGTTGGTAAAACCAAAAAAAAAGAAACCCTTATAGTTTCGTTGCGGTGTCTGTCTGTCACTCTGTACGGTTCCAATAACTTTTGACCCAAAAGAGATAAAAGCGTGAAACTTACCAGTATTAAAGATCGTTTTGACGCGCACACAGGAAAAATATAGAGAACTCAAAATAATCAGCTGTTCAAATTCAAAATGGCGGATAATTCACATCGCGAGAAAAAAATATTTTTTTTAAATTTTAAGTGGGGTATCAAATGAAAGGTATTGAAGAGTAGATTACAAATATATATACCACTTAGGGTTAGTGTTTAATTTTCGGCGCCATTTTGTCATAAAAAATCGACATTTTTCGTGTCCCCCCGCTCCTCCCCCTTACTAATTTTGTTTCACAATGCCAACGAAACCCTTTTTACGTGAGACTTCACGCCTTACCAATTTATTTTATCTCATTTTTTTTTAAATAATCATTAAAAAACAATAAAATTTGTTTTATTACAATAATACTTAATTTTGCTGCCGTGAGTAGATAAAGTTTTTTTAACTCCACGCAATGAAAAAATGGATTTTATCTATGTTTTTTAGGCTCTAAAGTTACTATTTCACAGCCTACCACGGAAAAAAAAACATTGTTATGTCAGGCCTAAATCAAAAAGAAATGGATAAGCGTTGAAAGTTATTAAAATAAAAATGTTAGGCCAGAATATGTTTGAAGTAGATGTCCTTGGTTTGCATACACTTATACGATGATGCGAAAAAACATGAGGAGGTTGATATAGGCTCTAAGATGAGAAGCAAGGAGCCAGAAGGAGAACAAGTAGACCCTATGGTGCTTAAGTTGAAGAACTCGTTGCAACTCGTTACAGCGTCGCACAAAGTAACACACTAATTACTAGCCTCCCTCGTTCCCCTTGTCTTGTTCTGAGGCAATGCGTGCTTCTCTTTCCTCCTTCTACCGACTCTTAACGAGGACTTGAGAACCGCCAAAAACTCACTCCCTCAGGGCCTGCCAAGGCCGCCCTTTCCCTTACCGAGACCAAGTGCCCGCATTTTCTATCTACCTACCTTATTCAGTCACATGCTTCACGAGTTATACCGTATTTTAGAACTCTTTTCTTTCTTTTCCTCTATAATGGCAGCTCCCTCTACCTTCATTTCTAAACTTCTATACAAGATAAAGACTTAGGAATGGGTGGAAACAACTTTTTAATTGCACCCACACAAAGTGAAAACATATCGCAGGTACACTAAGTAACTCACACACTAACTCCCTTCTAATGATCCCCTAATAGCCAAATAAAATAACGAGACCCACTCTGGCATAGAGAGCTTACAAGCTTCCACATGAACTTTCCCCTATTATTTATATATATATTTTTCCTTTTTTTTTATAAAAACTGTCAACTCCCAAACATAATTATTGTTGGTTTCTGTTGTTTTTTTTTTAGTGTGAAAAAAAAAAAAAAAAAAATCAAGTAAAAGCTAGAAGTTTTCTGAGTGTGACATTTTGTATTAAAAATTAATTGCAAAGAGCAAGGCGTTATTCTTTTATTTTCTAAAGTAACAAAAACTAACTTTAACTTATTCCATTTTTTCAATGTTTACCCAGTTGTTATGTCTTTTAAAAATAATTCTTGTCATACAAGCCACTTAGAAGATAAGTATGTACTACTAGAGAGTTTATTATAGAATAGAAAGTAGAACAAACGTGATTCGACATTTTATACCATCTTCAGTGTCACCATAGTAAGTGTTAAGTCTCTACCAGCTACATACTTTGCAAGCATTTATAACTCAATCTATCAGTAAAAGGTGTGTATGTAAAGTGGTTCAGAAGTACAAAAAACGGATAAATATTTAATTATAATTAATTTTCTGAAGTATTAAATTTTTTTTTTTCTGAAAATAAACAAAAAAAAAACCCAAGTTTCCATAGCTTCGGTTTCCCCACTACTTGACAGAGAGTTGCACTTACACCGACCCAGTTCCATCTAGTCACATTTTGCTTGGAAACAGGGAAATTGGGTCCGATGACGAGGATTGCAATGTCAATTCGCAGGGTAAAGTAGTGGGGATTCTATAATTCCCCTACTTTTCTACCCTATGTTGGATGGAATCTCCATCCGACCGCCCTGTCTGGTTTACTCCCGAAACGAAACCAGTAACGTGAGTCACACGACCAGGTATTCGGGCCGACAGGGCGGGCGTTGTTGCCCCTAAATTTGATCAGCTCGTTAAATCGCTCCTTTTATAAGTTCTGTGTAGAGAAAATAAGATAGGAGGTACCAGGTAAAGAAACAATTCCTATTTATGTATTATTTGCATTGTATAATCGCGTGTTAACATAGTAAAAGTAAACATAATAAAGTCCGAAAGGCGTTGCCGTCTGAGACAGAGAGATTTTAGTTTATTCTTCCTCCGTCTCTGTGGACTATAAAAAATAAATCCCCGTACTCGGGGCCTCAAAAACCGACAAGAGGATACAGTCACAACTGAACGACAGTAAAACTTAAAGCAGTAAAATAAAAAAATTTAAAAAAATAAAAAAACGGCCCAACAATCTAAAGCTGGCAACTCCACACAAAAACTTACGGTTAGTGATAATCATGCAAAGAATACGTAAATTCTTGGCCCAAGTCATCATTTGGATATTGTAGACTCAAATACATCTCTCGCGAAGAAAAACCCAAGCCCATTTTTAGATCTACAAGTAATATTTACCACTCCAAATCCATTCTCTTCGTTAAGAATCGATGAGATGGATACTGATGACAGTGCCAACCGACAAGATATATCACAAACCAAAAAGCCCTCGAAGCCACCTGCAATTTTTCTGCGCAACGTCAGTATCTTCGGTCATTTATGCAACATTCATTCAAATGAACTTGGCCCTGATAACAACTGGCAAATCTCGACTTTCCGTCCTAGTTAACTGGAACTTCGATAGGATATCGAGCTATCATTTCTTAACCAAGCGAAGCCAAAGCAGACTTCCACTGCTTTGATGCGAGGGATAAAAGGCCTTCTGGGTCGCGATCCGGCAACTATACCACACAACTCCATTATACCAGATTAAAACCTAACTCAAAAAGCAAGTTTTTATCGTGGGTCATTTCCATATTTTTCTTCAAAGCATTACGAAAAAACCATTTCCTCTTTTCTTCGTTGATTTGGAACCAAATGCTAGAAACGCAGAGATATTTAACTAAAATATCTCACCTACTGCAGTGTTAAAGTAGAGGGACCTCACGAAACATATGAGATACCTCAGTGTACACGATCCCAGAAATTTTGTCACACTAAAAACTACTGTTAGCATCTTCCTCGATGTCAAAAGTGCTGATCCTCACTTATCACAACCCAGCGCCCGCCAATTCCAGACTGTCAAGTGTGCAAACTACAGAGACTGTACAGTATTCTTGAATCCTGTATGTGTTGAATAAAACCTTTAACACATGCGTGCATCAAAGAAGACAAAACTGCCTAATAATACCTCTGAACGTCTATTAAGACCCGCACTTCAAGGAAACAAAATTCTCTCTTCCGATAGTCTAAACGTTCCAACAGTGCAGCCTGCGATAATCACCAATAACCCAGATTTCCCTAACTATTTTACCTAACTAATATACGCTAACTATGCTTCAGCGTTGTCTAACCAACGAGCCATTACTAATCTAACACAAGCTTCATTTATCGCTTCTTCTTAAAAACTCTTATCAGTGGACACGTTGACTGGGATCTTTTCCGAACCTTAGTCTTGCTACACATCACTGTTAATATCTCATTCAAAACACCGGAACAGATCGATAATGCGATCGAATTCATAACATCATAAATTCAAAATTCTGTTTCTGTTCAGAACACTTCTCTCGATATCAAACGCGAAAATAAGGACTTCTATATACAACTTCATATTCGCGAACTTATAACCGATAAAAGGCGAGGTAGGGCTAAATGGCAGCGAACACGACATCTAAGTGACAAACATACAATATGCATAAACAACATACAATATGCTCTCACGGTGATTAAATATGGCAAAGAAAAATATAACAATTACACGTCAGCATTGACACAAACATATGAATCACTTTGGACAACAATAAGGCGAGTATTTTGACGGAAACAAACATCCCGCTAAAGTGGCTGACGGATTTTGGTCTAGGTCGGATAAAGATATGACTAACGAATTCGTATAACACTTACAGTATTAAACCACACGATAACATATACACTGAACACACTAAATAGACACTGATTACACTTTTGGTCAGACATTACCACCACAGGCATTTATGTAACACATAATAAAAAGACAAGTTCCGTAAAGGCTATGAATTAATCACTACTAAAATTCTCCCTCAGCTTGCGAAGAAAGCCGTCCTTTACCTTACCCTGATATACAGGGTGGCACAAAAGTATGTAAACCCCAGAATTGTGTAAACTCTTCAGAAATGCCGAAAAAACTGTAAAACTTGGGTTTCCAGGTACTTTAGTGGATTCTACACACCAGATAAATCCACCACAAGAAGACCGAAGCACCAAGATTACTTTTGGGAAAGTAAGGTTAAATTATATAAAAGAGGAGTTTCCCATACATTTATGTAATTTTAAGAAAGGTAGCGAATTAGATTCATACCGAAATTTAATTAAACAATTTATGTTAAAGAGACTTTTACCACTAATATATGTAATTTTAAGTTGGGTGTTGGATTATATCCATACCAAGTTTTTTTTTTATATATTCACAATTTATTTTACTTCTTTNAGAGACTTTTATCACTAATATATGTAATTTTAAGTTGGGTGTTGGATTATATCCATACCAATTTTTTTTTATATATATACACAATTTATTTTACTTCATTTTTTTTTTGATAATATCAATGAAAAAATAAATTCATATATTAAATTTTACATTTTTCACTACTTTACGAAATATGTGTAGTTACAAATTTCTATTTTAGTTTTGTTTGTCAAATTTAATACCATAGTATTACAATTAACATCCTGTCTGATTCTAGGAATAAATATGAAAATAAATTAATAGCATTACCACGTGCAAATAAAATAACAGCCATGCTTCTTCACTAAAATGAAATTAAGCGTGCCTTCTTACAAAACTAAGATTATTTGTTTTTCGTATGATACCAGAGTCCAACTACCGCGAAATCTCTTTATAACTCAGTGATTGTGAAATGAGATCACTGTGTTGTAAGAAGAAAATAGAGCAAGTGAATAACATTAAGTATTTGGGTGTATGCTTTGATTAATATTTACGTTGGGATTCACAAATATCTAATTTCATAAAAAATAATGCCAAGTTTTATTTATTACTTTTATAATTTACGGAGAAGTGCAAAATATGAAACACTTAGACTTTGTTATTTTGCTTTAATAGTCATACTTCAATATAGTATTATAGCTTGGGGAGTGACCTCGAGTTCAAAACTTAAACCTCTTTTTAATTTTCAATAAAATAAAAAAATAAAAATAGTCTTGCCAAAATTAAAACTATACTCTACCAACAAACGTTTATATATTTCTTTGTTTTACATCTACGAAAACTATGAAAAGTCAATAACAGCTTAGACTACTAACAAATGTTGTAAAATATGAAATAGACAACTTTTGAAATTAACCTGGGCTACGCCAAACAACCCGCTAGTATATACCACGTGCCCCAAAAGTCAGTTCACTGAGTGGGACGATGGCAAAGTAATAACGAATATAGTTTTTCTCAGTTAACTGACTTTTGAGTCACTCGGTAAAGTCATATAATATATTTGTGGGTGTGTTGTTCATCTAGATATATGTGTATATAATATCGCATCTTCCTTTACCTTATTATTCATATTTTAAAATGCAACTATATTATGCTTTCATAATAAATTCATTTGAATAAATAATAATATTATATGAATTGTTTTATTTTTTAACAAAAAATAGAAAAGAAGGAATGAAAGCAAATTTTGAAAAAGTATTATTTAAAATATGGGTTTGATCCTGTCTCATTAGTAGGTATGGTTGGGAGAGGATTGGGCAAAGGTCCAAGGTAAAAGGTTGCCTTAAACTTTACAACTATTAATAACCTTTAGAAAACAAGAAGGGACAGCTTCAAAGCAAAAAAGGTTTACATATCCTTGGCTAGCAAAGGAAGGGATGAAAGGACTGTCCTTCAGCTACCAACCAACAGGACAAGAGGCAGCTTCCTCTCAGTAACTTGAGCACTTTATGTCCTTCTTCTATGAATATAAATATAAATACATATATTATATTCATGTTGATAGACCCTCTACAACACTACCTCAATAGCAAGGTTTCTTGGGACTGCTTAGTAATGAAAATGAACCAAGCATAAGTCAAAGGCCATCTAAAGACTTGTATAAATAAATAATATACAATATATATATATATATGTGTGTGTGTGTGTGTGTGTGTGTGTGTGTGTGTGTATACAGGGTTTTTATATATACATATGTATAGATGTAACAAACGAAGAGGATTTGTTTGCTCTGGGCGCCATTCTAAAGAATGAGGGACTATCATAGACCCGACTTGTCTGTATTGGTGAGACAATACAGTTGTGTGAGCCCTTAACCATAGAACAGCCGATCTCTTGGACAGGTTTGAACGTGAGGTTCTCCGTCGGATATTATATAGTGGGGTATGAGAAGCGCTGGGACATTTAATAGGACATTGCACCTATTACTATAAAAGCCTACTAATTGCACCAAAATCTATCTTAACTCCAATTTATGAAATGAAAAAGAAAAAAAAAATCGATGAATTACTTGAAAATAACAAATAAATTTTAAAAGATTGATACCTACTATAATATGAATTAGTTTTATTTATTTATTTATTATAATTTATAGAGTCCTCTACAGTAATTTGATATACCACAAGAGAGGCACTCTTACGTTGCGACATTATTAATTGATGAGCAAATAGATTTACAATAGATTAACATAAAATCATTAAATAACAAGAATTTAAAGAGGTTAATGCTAAATATATTAAATATAAGTTAAAATTAGGTTAAGTTAAATATAAGTTTTTATTTTTTAATTAAGAGTACAACTGTGATACCCACAGAATCATATTATAGTTAAATTATTTTATAGAGAATAAAAATGAATTGCTTTAACATTTTTTAATTTGCATATTAGTCACATTTGCCCATCTACCATTTGGTTTTTAAGATCAGTTCATAGTATTTTTAATATTTAAATCTTTTTTGAAATCTTTCTGAGGTGTATTAAGGAAGGAAAAACATTGTGAACAGGTCGAGTAGTAATGAACAACTGAACTATGTATTTATTTAGATAGATACGAGGAGCTGGGGGAAAGGCTCAAAGGTTATTACAATACCCCTCTTTTTAAAATTACAATTCGGTACAAAAAAAAATTGAAATTACTATTATTCATATTGCAAAAAAAAAAAATTACACTTTTTAAAGAAAAATAAAATCAAATTACTTCACTTTAGACAAATATCCTTATATAAACATATTATGTCTTTTTATTAAAAAAAAAAAATAAACCTTGAAACTATTAACAAAAATAGATTAAGAAATAAAAATTAACTTGATTACAATAAAATAAATGGAAAGGTCAAAACTTATAAAATAAATTAAATAAATCTTACGACATAAAATTAAACTTTAAACCTTCGTAATAATTTTAAAATTATAAAGATAACATATAATTGAGTTAATTTTAATTTGAACCCGTAATTACTTTTTTCCTAATTTTAAACGCTCTGATCTGCGTAAAGCTACTGTTGGGTGACTGGCAATAATTTGATCAACGTGTCTTTTCCAAGTAGTGTTTTTATCTACTTTTACTAAATATGTTACTGGCGATAATTGTTTCAATATCTCTGCCTCTATTCGATTTTCTGAATTTTTTCCGTAATCTTTTACAAACACTACGTCACCTGGCTTAAAGATTTTATTTCGAGTAGGTGTTTTAGCGAAACTGCGATCAAACTGTTTTTGTTCTACGCAACTATTCATATCAGATAATAGTAAATTAAATCTAGTTTTTAATTCTCTGTTGTACATTAGTGATGCGGGGGATCTATTTGTGGTACAATGGGTTGTTGTTCTGTAATCCATCAAAAATAAATCAATAGCATGATCAAGAGACTTCCCCGAACTAACGATTTTCTTAACTTTATCCTTGAATGTGCCTACAAAATTTTCTGCTGCACCATTAGTTGCAGGATGATAAATCGGAGAAAACGTGTGTTTGATTTGATTGGATTTCATAAAACGTTGAAATAATTCGCTTGTAAATTGTCTACCATTATCGGTTACTAAATGATCTACTAATCCAAATCTGGAAAATAAACTTTTAAAAACAGAAATAGTCTTTTCTGCCGTACTGTTAGTTTTCATGTTTATTACCTCAGGCCATTTAGTATAACTATCTATTATAAGCAAGTACATATTACCGTAAAACGGTCCTAAGTAATCAGCATGTATTCTCGACCACGGTTTGTTTGCTATCGGCCATGGCATATGTGCCGTTTTTGGTGGTTCTTTTCTGTAATTAATGCAAACTTTGCACGTAGCCGCTAGTTCTTCTATTTCTTGGTCTAGATTAGGCCACCAAAAGTACGATCTCGCGATTTGCTTCATTTTAACTACACCTGAGTGAGAACTATGTAGCTCTATCAGTATGTGCCGTCTCAGTGATAAAGGAATCACAACTCGAAATCCCCACAGTAAACAAGATTTTTCTACAGATAATTCATTTCGTTTTTTGTAAAAACTCATAAGTTCCTTAGAAAAACTATTATTACTTGTATTATTAGGCCATCCATGTTTAACAAAATTAATTACTTGTTTGAGCGTGTTATCTTTACACGACTCTTTAGATATTGTTTTGAAATTAACAATTGACATACCTTCCTCAATATAATTAATAACATTAAATTCCGAGTCAAAAATTTGAGTTTCATCTTTAATAGGCAATCTAGACAACGCATCACAGTTGCCATTATTCTTACTTTTGACTATTTCTATAGTGTACTGAAAACCAGATAAAAAATAAGACCACCTTTGTAATCTGTTTTGAATTAATAACGACATATTTTTTCCGGGTCCGAAAATGTATTTTAACGGTTCATGGTCTGTTTTTAAAATTATATGATTTCCTATTATATATTGGTAAAACTTTTTAAAACCGAAAACTATAGCTGCCGCTTCTTTGTCAAGTATCGACCTGTGTAGTTCATTTTTAGGTATTATTTTTGAGGCAAAAGCAATTGGCTTTTCACTACCGTCGGCAAATCTATGAGATAATATACAAGATAGACCATAGTAACTTGCATCACAAGCTAATACTAATTGTTCGTTTGGGTCAAATAAAGTTAAAACGTTATCAGACATTATCTGATTTTTTACCCAATTTAGCGCTGTAGTACATTTTTCAGTCCATGTCCACTTATGTGCTGTAGACAGGTCATATAAGGGTTTAAGTTTTTCTGATCTTTGAGGTAAAAACGATTCATAAAAATTAACTAAACCTAAGAAAGAACGTAATTCTTTTAAATTTTTTGGTTGAGGAGCTTCTTTTATAGCCTTAATTTTAGACTTGGCAGGTTTAAGTCCATCTCGATCTAAAGTAAAACCTAAGATTTCAATGCTTTCTTTAAAAAAATCACACTTTTTAGCATTTACTCTTAGACCTGCTGCCTCTAACCTCGTTAGAATAGTTTCTAAAATATCCTTATGTTCTGAGTCATCTCGACCCGTACAATATATATTATCTATGTATACCCTTGTGTAAGGAATATCTTTTACAATTTCGTCTAGTATGTCCTGACATTCTCCAGGACTAGATGCTACCCCTTCAGGTAATCTTTTATAACGATATAACCCACTGTCGGTAATTATCGTCAAAGCATCTTTAGATTCATCGTCTACCTCGAACTGCATAAAAGCATGTTTAAGGTCGATTTGTGACCATCTTTTTCCTACTTGTAAAATTTGAAACACTTGTTCCTTTAATGGTATTGGATGACGTTTAATAATCAAATTAGGATTTACTGTTAACTTGAAGTTTCCACATAAACGTACTTCTCTACCGTTTGATTTTAAAACAGGGATTACAGGCGTCGCCCACTTACTTATTTTCACCGGTTCTAAACTGCCGCTATTAACAAGGCGATTAAGTTCCTCTTTCACTTTTTCTTTTAAAGCGAACGGTACATGATAAGGTTTTATTTGAACGGGCTTTACATTTTCTTTAAACGTCAAATGAATTTTTCTACCTTTATAAGTGCCGGGTTGGTTAGAAAATAATAAAGGAAATTTATTTTTAGCATGGGCTAAAAATGTTTCATGATTTTGTTCGGTTAAATAATTTACTGTTGAAAAATTAATAGGCCACATATTGAAAGATTTTAACCACTGTCGACCAAATAAATTCGGACCTTTGCCTTCCATAACGTAACATGATAATTCCCTAACTTCATTATTTAATTTTACATTTAAATTTTGTAACATACCTACAGGAACCAATTTAACTTTATTGTACGAAAATAACGAAACATCGGGTTTTATTAAATTTACTTTAGAAAAATATTTTAATCTAATGTCTTCTGAAATAATAGAAAAATATGAGCCTGTATCAATTTCCATTTTTAATAAAATATCGTTTACTTTAACATCAAAATATGCTGGTTCAGCTTTAATATTATAAATATTTAAGTTACCTGATAGATTTTCATCTAAATTATTAACAGAAATTGGAAAGAAATCAGTAGAATGGCTGCTGGTTGTGCTAGCTGAGTCGTCCTCTGGTGTAGAACTATGCGTGTACAGATTTACCCTCTTGGAGTCCTGTGACGGTCTTGCAGTGCTGCTTTTTCTTCGACAAGCCGTATCCAGATGTCCCTTCGTTTTGCAAATTTTGCAAGTTTTCCAGCGATGAATGCAGTTTTTCGCTAGGTGATTTTTCTTATTGCAGCAAAAACAACGAACTTCCTGAGATGACGATCTATATCCAACATTTTTATTTAAATGTTTCGAATTTTTATTGTCCGCTGAACGATGATTTTCTTTGGTTTTCTTATCGAGTACCCGGGAACTAAATTTGTAAATATCGGTTTTTTCTTTATCCGTTTCTGTTGAAGTTCCGGGTTTACTTGTTTGAATAGCATTTCTTACTGCTGTCTCTCGTGCAGTGGCAATACTTAAAGCTTTATCATAAGTTAAAGTATCCTGTCGAAACAACTCTACTCTAGTGTCATGGTCTCGGAGTCCACATACTAGTTGATCTTTTAATGCGGAAGTTACATCAGTAAAATTACAGTTAAGTGTTAACTTTTTTAAGCGTGCTACAAAGTCTAAAACAGATTCAGTTTGACTCTGTTTAGCTTTATGAAAAGTACATCTTTCCATAGCTTCCGATGGTTTCGGATTTAAATGAGCTGTAATAATTGTTACTAATTCTTCGTATTTAATTTCCTTTAATTTACGAGGAGCACAGATGTCTCTAACAAACTTATACGTATCAGCACTAATTCGCGTTAACAATTCAGCCGCTTTTTTACTCTCATCAATATCCTGGGTTATAAAAAATAATTCTAATCGCTCTACAAATGTTTCCCAGTCGTCTTTATTTAAATGAAATTCAATACGAACTTTATCTCCAGACATTTTCCGTTTTATTAATTTAACAGTATTTACCTTATTTTCTTCAGAATCAGGGGTCTCTGGTTCACTGAGTCCCGTTGTCTTAACTTCAATCTTGTCTGTTGTGCTCTGTCTTAGCTGCTCAATTGTTTTATCTTCGGGATTGCTCCGGGCAAAATTTACTAGCAACTTGCGTAACTGCTCTACCGACCTGCTATCATCTACTTCAATACCTAATGATGGTAAAATATTTAATAAGTCCTCTTTTAGGAGTGTATATATCCACGAAACCTTTACCGGTTTTGTAGGATCCATATAACGAAATACGTATAAAATAAATAGGTCGTTTTTTTTTAAAAAAAAACGTTCACTTTAAAAAAAAATATTTTATCGAATACTCTATATAAAAAATAGTTTTATCCTCGTCGCCATTTATGAGGTGTATTAAGGAAGGAAAA
Organism: Gerris buenoi; assembly: GCA_001010745.2. Lineage (NCBI taxonomy): Eukaryota > Metazoa > Arthropoda > Insecta > Hemiptera > Gerridae > Gerris > Gerris buenoi. The sequence goes on along the minus strand of KZ653580.1, from coordinate 52,944 downwards.
AAATTGTGAACAGGTCGAGTAGTAATGAACAACTGAACTATGTATTTATTTAGATAGCTACGAGGAGCTGGGGGAAAGGCTCAAAGGTTATTACATTTTCAGATTGAGACTTGTTTTCAATTTCCCAGTATTTACAATAATGAAAATATTAATTAGATTTTGGACACAAGAGATCAAAATTAATATTCTAATTTTTCCTTGACAAAACATTTACTGTAGGAATAAGACAAACATGACAATGAGTGAAGTTTGTAACAATTTCTCTTTATTGTTGCATGACTGAGGAGTGGGTAGGAAGGGTGTGGAGATAACAAGTTATTCCGCAAGAGGGCTTCCTACCATTTACACAATTCCTATCAGAGAAGTAAGTGATAACAAAAGGAACTTAGAGAAACATTCCTTCCTAAAGGGACGACCGGGACACTGTTAGCGTTATCATCTTGGATATCTTGACAGTTAAAACGCAAAACTACCTTAAACCTCATACCATTTTACACCGGGACTTTACTATAAATTGGGTAAACTTTCAATAAGTTTAAAACTTTATCCAGATTTTAACAGATGTCATCCTAAGATAAATTCCGTGACAGTAGTGAGTGACAAAGTTAGAGATAAGCCATGTCCCAGCATGTTTTCAAACTACTTCGAACTTTGCAGAAAAAAAAACTCACTCCTTGCTTTCTGACATTTCATAACTTGTAAGGTAAAACCTGTTCTGTTGAGGTGTCAATTAATTACGAAGAGCTTGAACTTGACAAACAATTTACATTATTAATTTAAAGATTCCAAAGGGTTTATTCAAATTCTTACGAACCCCTTTATTTTAAACAAAGCAATGATAAAACTCTTGTTTTCCTACCTGTAATGCAATGGAAATAATAAAAAAAAGTTTATATCCACGACGATATTTAAAACTATAGTCCTACCAACCCTGATAATTTAATTTCAATTACATTCTTTTTTATTCCATTTAAAGTTAACTCTACTTTACACGATAATTACCAGTATTTTCCAATTCAAATCGTTTTATAGTTTCTAAACACGTATACATTACGAGGAAATTTGATCTGAATGATGAAAAAGGACTTATTTTTTAACATTACTAAAACTATATGTAGGTACTGTCAACACAAGAATTCATATTTAATTATTTAATTGGGAAGCCATAATTGGCCTCTTGAAGTGAGGGGAACTACAAAACTACAAAGCCTTACAATTTCCAATTCAAAATCATTAGAAAAATCACTGGTGCTACCATTTCAGTAGCACTTATTACGATCTTAATTATTGTAGATGTGCCAAATGGTTTATTCAAATTCTTACGAATCCCAAGTTGATATTAGTCAACTAATTATAAAAAAAGTCCAGTCATGCAACATAACTTAATGAGCGAATTTTCAAAGAAATCTGCGTATTATTGGCTTATGATAATATAGGAAATGTTTGTTTTAAAATTTAAAAAAAAATTATTTTGGTACACACGGGACGGGGTACTAAAGTACCAAAATAGTATTTATCCTTCAAGTTGCAAGTCGTTGGAAAGCTTTTTAAGAGAACAGTTAATTGTTGTTATGTACACTTATATCATATTTTCATATAAGAGGGGGGTAATATGGAAAAAACCCCGTATTTATGCTATTTTTGACCTAAATGGTCAAAATTTTACCCCTAAATGAAGTCCAAAAATTCTGGCCAACGAACTCATCCTTTTTTTTATACTATTGAAATTTTAAAATAATTTGAATTTTCTAAGTGCATCCTAGGGTGAGATATCGTCTAGACTGACACATATATACATATATACATATACATACATACATAAAAAAGTGTTAAATTTTAGGAATCGATTCAGAATGGTATAAAACGGATTTATATGGAAAATTTTTTAAAAATTTTGAAGCCATTGCAACAGCTTAATTTTCTTCGAAAATTCGCTAAAATATTATATATTATATCATGTGGAAATCTAGACTTTTCAGTTGGAATAACTTTAGACCAATTAATCCTTCAAAATGAAAATTTATGTTTGTCTTTTGATAGAAATCTTTTAGAACATTAATTTATAAGGAATGACACTTTCGAAAATGTTTATAACCTTTCATTTATGTATCCTTTCATATTCATTAAAACAGAGGTAAAACCGTGTTGAAAAATGAAAACAAAGATAACCAAAGTAACAAAAATAAAGAAATAATTCAATTTTATATTTATAAATAGAATGTTCCAAGATCTTTTTATTACTTTTTGGGTTTTTCTCTAAAAAGTATAATATTTTATCGGTTATATGTACAGAGTGTTCAGTTTATTCAGTATTTTCAGACCACCAAATCAAGAAATATTATTATTTTTAGAAGTTTAGGAAGAATTAGGAGTTTTCATAAATAATTACTTTTTTCGAAAATCTTACCTATAAGAAAAGTTCTCCTGTTGGATATTCTATAATGAGGCACTATATATTTTATATTCACAGTGGACGAGAGTAATAAATAATAAAAACTAAATTTAAAAAAAGATATACTTCAAGATGCATAATTATAATTTGAATCATTTCATATATGAGTAACAAGGTAGTTAGGTTAACTAAGTACGAACATTATTTATTATAACTTTGTATTGTCGCCGCGAAGTTTATATAACAGAATGACGTAATTAGCCTAGGTAAGTTTCACCCAATATGCAAATCACCACATTAATTTTAACTTAATATGGCTTTCAGGCATTTAGTTAGGCATCCCACATGGAAATCTCGTGGTAATAAACTTAGTCTTATCAATTAATCGTCTCCTGACCTAATTTCCTTTAACATTCTCTTCCATTATAAGTCAAACTTCGGTCTAAAATATTCATAAAATGCTCAAGCACTCACATACTTTTAACGTTTATAGTAGATATTGTTTAATAATTAAATATCTAAGGTAGGAATATAATATATTAATAAAAGAAATGTACATGCAATCATTCTTTTATAATTACTTGATGTAATCCAAATACTAGTCTGACACACTCATCACGATATATATGTATTTATAACTATGGCTAGGAAAACATGTAGGTCTTTATAGCCCCTATGTGCTTGCTAAAAAATCTTTTTACAATTCACTATTTACGTTCATAATGACGGCCATTATAATGTAAAATTTGCCAGACGATATCTCCGGAGCCAATTGCACTAAAATCTTGAAATTGGAAAGTTAGTTTCCAATAATAAAAACAATAAATTAATGATCTAATAAGTTTGATAAAAGGGTTTTCCGATCGAAAACGGGAGGATATTTACTTATTTATCCGGTAGATCTAATAAGTTACTTATTACTATAAGTTGATACTTAAGACGGTAGTGTATAAGCATATATTTTTTTAAATTTAATCTATTAAATTAAAAAAAAAAAATAAAATAAATACATTGAAAATAACACACTACGCACTACGCAGTGAAGCACAGAAATCCAATATTAGTTATATAATAATTAATAAAATATGAATTATATCAATTTTGTGATCCATGCATTATTACTTGTTGTAAAACCATTTATTATTGTAACTATTAATAACTACGTTTTGTAAATAATGTAATTAGTCTAGGGAAAATACGATTTGACCTGCGCAAAATTGTTTCACGAGCGATTGAAGTGGTTATCAACTAAACTAACCTTGCTTTATAACATATCCAAAATCAGACAAAATCCGACCATGGGAAAGCACCTAAAAATCGAATTCAAAATGGCGTTTTTTTATATTGAGGGTAATGAAAGCCCAGCCATCCAAAAAATGTTATTTTATATGATTCAAACAATGTAGAAAAATAAATTTTGAGTGTGGTTATAAGTTTAAATTAATTTAATTTTCTTATAGTTATAGGCTAGTCAAAATATGCATAAAAAAATATCGAATTTCACAAAGCGTGATATATTTGTGATTTTTTTGTATGTTGTTCGGACCGGTTAGGGTAGTGTGATCCTAAGTTTGCAGCTTCGAAAAACCTATGCTAGCTGCGTAATACGTGAAAAACTGAAAAAAAATCGGACTTATTTCAGTTTTTGCCATATAGCTCGCACACTATGAGTTGTTCGGTATTGGTTGTTATGACAATTTTAAAAGTATAGTAAATTTCCAGCAGCATAAGCTCAACCGGAACACTATACGACCAATAGGTTACGAGATATGGCACTTCGTAAATTGACATTTTTTCCCCCGAAAAACTACTGTTCTCGTTTCGGGGTGAATATCGGCGTATAACTGTTAACCTACGAGAAAAGTAATAAGGAATGAAGTTGAAGTAAATATAATTGGCTTCCTTTAAAGACCATTGGCAACTCTGTATGTCTAAAAGTTACCGAGATATAACGCTTCGAAAATTACTATAATTTACCAAAAAAAATGACATTTTAAGTATTGCACTCGTTTCGAGCCGAATATCGGCTAAAAACTCTACCCTACGAGAAAAGTTATAAGAAAAGAAGTTGTAGTAAATTTAATTGGCTTTCATGCAAGCACAAAATCAAGTCTGTAGACAAAAAAGTTCTGTTGCAATCGTAAAAAGAACAAAAAAAGGTAAATTGTAATTTTTAAGAAATGAATATAAACCACTTTTTTTTTAAACCATTTAGTGGGCATTACGCAAAAATAGCTATTGTGCATACTACTAGATCGGTGTTTGGAAATAAAAAGAAACAGTTTTAACTAATAATGTATATAATATAATTTAATGTATGTTTTGACTAGCCTATAACTATTAGAAAAATAAGTGAATTTAAACTTATAACCACACTCAAAATTTATTTTTCTACATTGTTTGAATCATATAAAATAACATTTTTTGGATGGCTGGGCTTTCATTACCCTTAATATAAAAAAAACGCCATTTTGACTTCGATTTTTAGGTGCTTTCCCATGGTCTGATTTTGGATATGTTATAAAGCAAGACTAGTGAAGTTGAAAACCACTTCAATCGCTCGTGAAACAATTTTGCGCAGGTTGAAGGGTATTTTTTCTTATTTTTCCTAGACTAAATAATTAAATAGTGTTTAGATTGCATGAATAAATGAAGAGATTAAAATAATTATATTTTAGCTATATTTCTTTATATTATTTTATTAAAACGACTTTAAAATATTAACGAATCTAATGTTATTTTAAGTTATTCTTACGACTTATTTCATGATAATATGCGAAACAAGAGAGGTTTCTTAGGATAAAGTATTAAGGGCTAACAAATAATCATTTTAACATATTAAGAAAAATTATTATAAGAGATAAAATTGTTTTTAGGAGCTAATCTCTGGAAATACTGAACCGATTCTGAACATTGTTTTACTGATGGAAAATTACACTATTCCCGTGAACTTGGCCATACATTATTTTATCATTATTATCCATATCTATAAAGATGAAAAGTGCCTGTGGGTATGTGTGTGTATAAGATATTTAAGAAACAATTTTAATGGCTGCCAAAATGGAATATTCTGACATTTGATCCCGGCAAAGTAAAAGAGGGGCGATTTTAGCCCAGACTGATTTTCTGAAGTTAGGAAGTTAATAATTGAGAGAGAGTTTCAGGGTGTAAGCATATATTAATAAAAGAAAATTTCCACCCAAGAAATTATGGGAGGGGGAGAGAAGAAAAATTCCTCTGTTTTTCCGGAAGGTTAACTATTAAAACTGTTTCTTCATTAGATGAAGTTAATTACACGTAAGGGATTTTAGCAAATTATATTATTCAGGGGAGGGGCAAAAATTATAGCAATAAGGTGATGCAAGAAACTGGAAACTGAGGCATCTAGATTTTATCGTTTAGTAAAATAACTTTTATGTTTCTTACCGGTAGTTTAGAAACCATAAAAAATAATACATTAAAAATAACAAACTCCTTAACGGGTATCCAGCTAGTTTAGTATCCAGATATGATAAGTATTTGATAAGTAGTAGTAAGATATGATAGATGTGATTTTACATATATAGATAAGCTCTTAGCAGGCCTAGGCCCTCCACAGGCTGTTACGCCGCAGTTAGTATTATTGTGATGTGATTAGTTAGTACTCTTATAGAGCCAGCGTGACCGTGTGGGTTAAACCACCTCTGATTGGCCATCACTGAATGATGAGTGGAACGAGATGGGGTTCGATTCCTCGCCGTGACGCTCTGATTTATATGGCTCACTATTGATCACATCATACTCGCTTCGGCGGTACAATGTAGATAAATATTGTATAATGTGTGAAGTAGCTGGAACTCTCCACCACGGGACGTAAAAAGGGCCTAAGTGATGGCCTAATTGCAAGGTTCGAACAAGTGGTTCGTCCTACCCGTTCTAGTAGGAAGCACTAGACTACTACTACTACTAGTAGTAGTACTTTTATAGATTATAGATAAACTTGAGTTATTTATATATAAACCTGTACCGATACGTCTATGTAAAATGGTAAATAAACCAGGATGCAAGAGAGTTGCTTGGACCTTTACTGAACAAACTTGGTATTTAGTATCAAAGTCAGCAGGTTCCACTATACACTTTTACTTAAAAAAAAAAAGCTTGGGAAAAAATCTCCGAAGGCAAAATTTTTTTTCACCTCTTGTTTCAGAGAGGATCCGTTTCAAGGCAAAGTTTTTTCTCGCTGGTGCGCAGCATGTAAAAGAGTTGAGGAGGTAGGTAGCAGAGGGTTCTGTGGGCGCTAGCTTATTGGAAGAGTTGTTTGATGGTCTTTCCCTTTAAGGAGCCGACCCCGGCCAACATCCCTTTTTTTCTACGATGCCAAAAAAAACTCAACTTCACAAACTTTGTTTTTCCGCCTGGGTTGAATATTTTTTCGTTAGGTTTTAACAAGGCCCTGCCCAGTATGCTAATATCAATATTAATTCCGGTAAAATATGTACATTTTATAAACCTTTTTCGTTGATCACATTTGATAAACCCTCTCTGATCAGGTTTCTTACATCAAAACATCCTTAGAAATTTGCATTCAATATCCATATTTTTTTTTAATATAGGTGAAATATCTTATTTTCAACCAAATCGATATTTTTATATAACATTTTGACATAAACATGTCTGAGGTAACCTCAGACCTGTATAAATTGTATTATATGTCATTTAAATTTACTCCTAAGGTTGATTTTATAATACTTAGATAAACAAGTACTTCTTTTTGTAATAGGTCAAAATAGATAAAGGAAAATTCTAACAAAATAAAAAAGAACAACCAGTGTAGAAACTGAGTTAAGAGGCACTGAAGAAGACGAGTAGTGGTTGAAAGCCAGCATTGTACAGTATTGTTACTTTATATAAACTTGCACCACCGACCACCAAGATTGTTATTATAATAGTGGAGTGACAATAAACGTCACAATTGTAAAGACAAAGTGGAAATTATATCAAACATTGTATAATAGGTTAACAAGCAATGAGAACTTAGCTAAACAAATAATAATTTTATAGTCATTATCAACAAGTAGTAACGGTAAAATATCTTCTCATAAAAAGCACAATAGTACTGTCATAGTAGATTACAAGATGAAGCATCTTGATCCATGAAAGTACTTGTGAATCATGGTGTTGGGACATTACAATTACAACTAGAAGAAGGGAAGAAACAATGAGAATAGAAGTTTTAAAGGTTCAGATGAAAGGTTCAAGGATCATTTGAAGCCTATTGAAAGCTTTGTTCCTGGATGGGAAGCGTGTCAACAAAGGTTTAAAGCCAAGTACTCTCCCGAGGGCTTGGGTAAAGACAAACGATTGCTCAGCCAGACAAGTAGCTACCCATTAGCCTCGCTCTACCTTAGCCTTCCTCGACCTCCAGCCATTAGCTAATCACTCTTATTTCAACCTTGTAACAATCCTCCGCCCAAAGAATTAAACTTGCAACTCTTCTATAATACTTGCTGATTAACCGACATTAGCTTAAATGCTAAATAATACTTCTATCAATATTTTATTGTTTCTCTTACATTTTTCTATTTAAAATAATCTGTAAATTAGTGTGGCACATAGTTCTCCGTGTACGTTAAAAATGTTAAGGGCGGTTTCACACTGGGCGACGGTTGTCGCTGACACGTGCGACGGCGACGTCTCCGTGTGAAAGCTCTCATTGTGCACTATACATTTCGGTATTTGGCGACTCACGTGTGACGACGAAAATCACTTAACGCCTATTATTGTATAATATATTTAATTTTATCCTTCTTTTTTTACAATCATCTATCAAAAGTTTTTTTCTTCCACGAATAAAAGAAACCATTGAGCAATATTTAATATGCACAGACGGTAAAAATTAATATAGCCCCATCTGTGGTTTATTTAGCATCTTAATTTCTTAAATATCGGATGAGTATTTATATATTAGAGATATATACGTTTATACGCGAGTGAGAGAGAAACTAATGGGTGCAATCACAATCTAAGATCTAAATTTATAAGGGACTAAGAATAGGAAGATTATAACTTAACATCCGGATTTATCAAACGAGTAGGTAACGAAAGACCAACTGACAAACTGACACAAGACCAAACATTTTCCTGATAACTGAAACTAATTTAGGAATTTATTCATAAATAGGAATTTATTCATTATTTATTTATAATCTAGAAATTTGTGAAATCTAAATCATAAGAAATATTTTGCTTTTCAGAACAATCACTAATATACAATAAATCATTAATGTACAAGCTACCAATATTAGTAAAATGCAATCAAAAATATTTAAAACCATTTAGAAAGTATGATGTGAATTAAACGTTTGTATCTATTAACGATAAAGGTGAAACCGTGTTAATTGTCTAGTACGCTTAGATTCGGTTCAAGGCGATACAGTTAAATATAACTGGTTTTCTCAAGAAAACTAGTTTCTAGCCACAATAGACGTCGACTCAAACTTAATACTAACAGCACCGTTCTCAACGACATTTATACAAAACACACATACACTAAAACAAAAACAAAAATAAAAACATTTTCTATAAACTAATAAATGTACTTAAAGTTTGATCATTTATCCTGGAGGATTAATTGATTCTCTTATTATTATTTCATGTCATATTTATAATTTCATGTAATTTTGCCTAAACCCCTTTGTATAAAGCTAAGCTGCTTTAAATACAAATTGTTGTCTTTTTTTCTGGTGTCAAGAAAGAATTACACAGGAAAAAATTACACGGTAATAACTACACATTGAAAAAATTACACGGGGAAAAAATTACACATGCGAAAATTACACTAAGAAATAATTACACATTTTAAGTTTTAAGAAAAATTAATTGAATAGTTTGGTTGTCATATAAGCTTAGAGGATGGTTAGTGATTCAGCCCAGACCCTTGCTAAAGCCCACATTCAGGGCGGTCCAAAAGTCCCCCCCCCCACCTAATAACTTTTGAATGGTTTGAGATAAATTAATGAAACTTGATCTGTACCATGCAATGTGAAGTTTGTTTTCATGCTATCGCGCACTAGGGGCAAACGGGTGTTTTGCCCCCAGACCACCCAACTTCAATATTTAAAATGAGTGTATAGTTTTGATTTTACTGCAGATGTTGGTTCTACGGTAAAAAATGATAAAATTTTACTAAAAACGTTTATTTTTTCAATCTTCAATATTATGCTCCCTAGAGGGAGGCCAGGATATAAATATTACCCTCCCAAACAATATAAAAATAAAATTGTATCGTAAAATCGAAAAATGAATGATTAATATCGAGTTGTATCGTAAAAGATATATAATGAAATGTGTAATAAATTAATGAACCATGTAAAGGCAAGTTAATTTTCATCCTCTTCCGTATACTAGGGTAACCACCCTTTTTGCCCTTAGGCCTCCGACTTAAAAATTTCAAATTTGATTCCGTAATTTTGATAGCAAATTTGGAATTAATTCACATCATCACATTAAACATGTTTTTATACCTCCAATATTTTGCACCCTATAAGGGAAATCTACCATTTTTCCCCCCTCTTATAGTATTAATAATTAGTATTTTTTAATGATCAATTAATCTATGTAACCATTTTAAACATAATAAATAATTCTGATATTAATATGACAACCAAACTATTTAATTAATTTTTCCCAAAACTTTATAATGTATAATTATTTCTTAGTGTAATTTTCGCATGTGTACTTTTTTCCTCTGAAATTTTATCATGTAACCTTTTTTTCTACGTATATAACAATAAAGGAAACTACATTTATTTTTATATTTGGTACAAACCCAAACTAAATGAGCCAATATCAGTTACTGCTTGAATCTTGAAGAATATTTAAATTAATTGTTATTTTGTATTTAGAATATAATGGTGAATAAGTTAGCCGCATAAACCTTATAATTAAAATTCTGTAACCGAATAGATGTTACTTTAAGTGTTTACCCTAATTCATCGCGATAGGCTCTTCTAAGCGCTTGCAGAGCGATAATGATAGCTATGAGCTACCAGGGATCCCATTAGAATGTTATTCCCTCCACGGAATCTGAATCCACCGATTAATGGTACAGAAGGGAAAGGAGAACCTTACCACAGAATATAGTTTAAATAATGGGGTGATCTTTTACAAACTAAGTCCACGCTGACCTTGTTGCAGCATACTTGTCACTTCTTACATTGTAACGCGGGTGTAGTATTTCCTCAATAATAAGAATATCCCTCGATTTCTAACGATGTTTTATTTTAAGTGTGTAATAAATAAAGACATATAAAGTTAAGAAAAATAGTTAGTATAATTTTAAACAACTATAAAGTATATTTGTACGGTACTCTTATAGAAAAGGGCCCCAATTTTTGTTTTTTATACAAAAGAATAGATATCCCTTAGTCTAACTACCTATTGGCAAAGGGATATTCAGTGCAATATCACACAAAGGAATATCACAAGACAAAGGAATATCACACGTTTATATAACAAAAGTGTGTATTAAGTTGTAAGATAGTATATTAGATTAAAAAAAAGGGGCCATTTTCTATAAAAGTGTCTATTTGTACAAATAATCATTTAAAAAATAAATTTTGATTATATTAAATATTTGTATTTAATTTTTAATTTCAATAAAGAAGATGGGTAAACAAAATATAAAGGTATATTTTTTTTTTTTTTTTAAAAAAAGCTACTATAGGGTTTAAAATTAAGAAGAATTCAAAAAATTGATCAAAAACTTCCAAAGAAAAAAGGGAGGAAGAAGAAAAAAGTTTCTATTATAAATATCAAACATTTTTCTACAAAGGAAGCTATGAGAAAGTTTTAATTGCATTACAAGAAAAATTAATTATCTCTCTCCGGGTCGAAGTTAGGTAGTAAAAATTCTTTGTTAGTCCCGGGAGCATGATACTGTGGAAATCAATAACTTGTTCATTATTAAAGCAAAAATAAAAGTGGCTTTAGAGAGCAACCGAAAAAAGTTGAAATATTTGGTTTAAAGTTTCACTTCAGATGAATTGAAACTATACAAGATATTCCTTTCCAGTTTTGGAAAACTTTTCCTTATATTATACGAGCCGTTAAGCCCGTGGTACCGAGCTTAAATTGCTATTGAGAAAAAAAAGTAAAATTAATTTAGATATCAATTAAGATAAGTTATCATAAATATTTTAACACTAACAAATAAAAAAAACATTAATTGCTTCCCAGCATACCGAAAGTAACAGAAGCTATGTGATTGAGCGTTCTGAAGAACAAACATTTTTTATACTTATACCTTTTTTTGGGGAGAAACTATCAACTAATCAACAATGGACTTACCATATAGTTATAAACCATATAGTTATAGACCCAAATAGTTATAATACCATATATTTATATGATCTGTCTAAGTGTACCCTTTTCTATGTATATATTGTAGGTGGATCTTTTATCGGGTAAAATAATTAGTCGTTTACACTTGATTTGGTGTTGGCAACGTTTCGACCTTACCGTTCATTTTCGAGCCTAAAAGCAACATTTATTTTTTTATTAATTATAAATAGCACCTAGGTTACATACACTATAAACATAATAAATACACAACATAAACATTTATTTACATAATAAATTATTTCTCTCTTTAATATCAAATTTTAAAAATCACATCACAATTTTTTCTATCTTAATTTAATATTGTAATATACCTTGTTGATAAATATTTTTGTTATGTGTTACATGTCCTAAAAGTCCCTTGAATAAAATCGTCAAAACTTGTTTCACAAAACATCTTTGTGTCGTCATATCCATCTATAATAAGACATCATTTATTATTAACAATCTCAATTTTAAAAAACCTCTTCTCCAATATAGTTAATATGGTAAGTGTGAAAATAAAACATATTGCAGCTATAATTACCATCGTACTTGATGATTTTGTTATCAATCATCAAGTATACCCTATAGTTATAGACCCAAATGTCCTTGAAAACGAATGAGAAGTTTTTATATACTCGTATTGGACAGAGTAACAGAGGGACTGCCAGATGACATGAGAACAATGATTCCGCAGAATATTATTAGGAATTTCTGCCCAGGAGTTTATGAAATCGGAGACTTAAAAAAATTCTTTCTGCAGACTGATACCTTCAGAAAGCATGGAAGCAAAATGTTTTAGTCAAAGATATTGTCTAATTCAATAATAAGGAGATGCTTATTTTAAATTGTTAGCATAAATTAGGTACTCTCATAAATATTGTATATGAGAGATTTGAGTAATTTAAGTGATGAAAAAATATATATATGTAAATGCAATAGCTGTATAATCAAATTAATAAAAATTACCAACCATCTATTCTTCCGAGCCTACCGAACAGCATTATTGAGCCTACCGGTTAACAGAAGCATTATTGTGATGGTTTTGAAGAGCAAATTATTATTATGCCTCCAGTTTACAAAATTATGTACACATAATAGCATCATTAATATAAAAATTTATAATTTTAAATTTATTTATTATTTGAAATTGTCTTCAATAAAGATTTTTTTATTTATAAATAA